>BROG01000207.1:580000-600000 GCA_030159075.1 Atrina japonica | reverse complement strand
GTATACGTAATAAATGTGATAAAATTCAGTGGATTACTTACAGAAACTAAAACATTTGGTTGATTCTTATGACAAGCGTAGCACCATACACGTCGACAGAGGAGTATATGAGTATATAACAGTTTAGGAAATCACGAAATGAATATCCTACATCGAGGCAATTTATAAAATTATCATCAAGTGAACTTCAAACATATAAAAATACATTATTCATAGATATAAACACATAAATTTAAAATTAACATATTTTCAACACTTTTTTCATAATTTGTGAATAATATTAAACGGTGTCTCCTTGTTACCAATATGCGAAAATACAACCAGTAAAAACTAAAATCTAGCAGAAAATTACATATATGTTTCATTCACATATTGTCAGAGTCACAGTATTATGAAAAAGTGCTCATAGAAAACAATATGCTGCAGATCTTTTAGCTTTTTAATTGGGTTGAATTTTTAATGAAATGATCGGAATGTTCTATGAGAAAAAATAAAGAATACTTGTCGAGGACCAATAACCGGCTAGGACCAGTAGCCACTATTGCATTGTTTCGGCTATATAGAACACAATTTTGTGCTATATTTTTATCAATCATCAGATGTTAGACATTTTACCAAGAAGAAGGAAGAAAATATCGTCGTGGTACATACTAATGACGAAATACTCCAAAGCTGGCTACTGATCCTAGCCGGCTACTGGTCCGTGACCAGTATAGTTGTAAGAAATGTTTTGAAAGTGCATCTTTGAGAAACCGTTGAATGCATGGAAACATTTAATGTTCTTATGTAAGATCGAAGAATATCACTCATAGATGTGTAAATATTGGATAATAATGGTTTTAGCTAAAGACAGATTTTTGTCATACTATTTATTTAAGCAGAAATGATTTATGGGTATCCTTAAATCCATTTTCTGACAACTCAGAAGTCGTCAGATCAGCCTATTGTCTCATTTTACGAATGATAAAATGACTTGTGCTGTAGTCAAATGAATGAATTCATTTTGACACTTAAGAAGTTGGTACACATTAAAATCACAGATATTATATTATATCGAAATATCATTTTTGCTATTCAAGTTTTACGAATCCAATTTTCTTAAAACAATACAAATATTGCCACTTAGCCTCAGATTTATGCAGTTATACATGAAGTAATTTTGCTTATTAGGAATTTGCTACGTTGGTTGTTTGCTATTTAGCTCTAAAATGTGCATCATACAATTAAGTGTCATCGAGAATGTATCAACAATTAAATGTCAATAGCCAACAACACTTAATACATTTTCCAAAGTCTATAATACATCAGCAATATGACAACTGATACGTTGTCGAGACATGTACCCGGAAATAAGACCTGTATTTGTTTTATTCATTCATTGATTTAGTTGTTACAGGTTGATACGATAAAAACAAAAAATAATTTCATTGGAAATTACAAACGTATATTTACAATGACAACATAGTAAATGTTCACATTTTTCAATTTCATTCGTTTCAGAAAAATGTAATTGTATATAGAAAATTTGTGACCGTCTTGTCCTTGTCTAGATAAGTTAATAAGATATATCTCAATGATTCACTGTCGAATAATTTGGGTTTCTTCTGCAACCATAATTACATCGGTACATCCCAGTAGCATCGCTGTCTTGACAATTCGTTATACACCAATGCTTTTAATTTCATTCATCTTTTCATTGCGATGAGCAGACGTCCAGTAAACTTTGTCCAAGATGAATAGCTCCAAGGTAGACTGAGTCATTATGTTTAAGAGCTCCATGTTAAGGAAATAAAGAAATAAATTGTTTATATTGGTACCAATGATGGTGTGAGGCATTTGTCTTTTCTTTGTAAATAAAATTGATGTTGAATATCTAAAAAGTGTTAACAACAAGGGTGAAACTAAAAATGATTATTTTTCTTACAGTATCAATTTAACCCTTATAATGTGACGATCTGTTAGCAATGTATATGTCTGAGGATTAACAAACTGATTGCTCCTTTAAACAGAATTTAAAAATAGATTAGTAATGAACATTGCAGGGTCAATTTTATTGATTTAATAAGCTTCATTTATTCAATATGATACATTGTATATACATGTATAACATTATTCCATACATAGCTTCTAAAACATATCTCAAATCAACATTGCTAAGGAATTGGCAGAATGTGCAGAAGATCAGTAATGACGATTCCATCACATAACACTCGACATTAAAAAGGCCGTGGGTATTTGGGATCAAGGTTCAGCGCTCATCGATACAAGTTCATAACATCTAAATTTAAGACATTTTATCTATGGCTGATACTGTTTGTCAATGTCGTGTTGTACTATCTAGTATATGTTCGATGGTGGTCTCTGCCAATGTTTCTCAGGTGCAGGGCTGTACCCTATTTTGGTCTGGATTTGACTTTAGACTCACAGTGGGTGTGACTGGTCAGCAGGGATGTTCACTCCTCTTTGGTACCTGGTCTTATCTAACTGCATTCCGCTTTTCGCTATGATTGTGTATTGCCTTTGGGTCTTGGCTTCTAACACTTTACCGTCTATGACTTATATCGAACATGCATGACACTATTTGGGATAAAAAGTCTGTTATACACCCATCTGGTTGATATTCTATGAAATCAATTGGTTACAGTTTCTAAACATTTAAGATAATTGCAGATAAAATACGGCATTCTTTTACATTCAAAATTTTCATAAAAATTAAAAACATGATTCATTTGATTTATTTTATTAATGAGAGGTTATCATAAATGCTACTGTAAATGTATCTAAATACAGTAAAACCTGCCATAGCGGCCAGCTCTATATAAGGAGAAACTGTCTATAAAGATCAGTTTTGAAAATTAATGCATACGTCATCACATAAAGGCCAATATTTTCTGGTCCCTTGGGTGGCCCCTATATACAGGTTTTACTGTATTTCAAAATATCAATCTGAATTGAAGACGCGAATGTATCATAGCCCAAAGAACATTGGTGGGCCGTCCAGTCAGATGGAATTAAGATTGTTCTGACATACATAATTGTTGCAAATGACGAGGGTCAACTATTTTGAACAAACAGACATTGTCTTCTTGGATCAATTTCGATGTTATCAACTTTCCAAACATACTGCCATCAGAAGAGCATCTTTATGCGTTTGTACACTATCTGTCCTTTATGACCTGAACAAATTCAGGGTCAATTAATCTATAACAAATAAAATCGCTTGCATGATGTGAGACAAAGTTGGTTTGAAACACGACTAATTTCCATAAATCACATTCAAGTCACATTTTTGTTTCTGTCCAAACTAGTATCAAATGCCTTTCGGCCTATTGTCCAGTACATGTCACAGGACTGAACTATCTAATATTTCTCGTTTATTTTTATAATACCCCGTGTTTTACTAATGGAAAATTCAAATAAGTGTAAATACAAGTATGATATAAATATAAACTTCATGAATGTGTCAAATTGAATGAAAGTAATTCAGTAATGCATTTTAATCTCCTAAATATAAAAAAGGAAGGATGCATCGTCATTGATGACGCTAAAGAAAAAAATGTTTTTTGAGAAATTCGGAAATGTTGATGGATTTAGTATTTATGTTCAGTATCTGTAAATATATTTTTTTCGTAATAAATGAGACGATATGTCAATTTTGACAAGCCTATTTTAAAAGAGTAAAAGTATCAGATACAATCTCCGCAATTTGTAGCACAAGGGTTTATCTCAACATTTTTAGAATTCGTCACATCATTGCTGGTTTATGTTAAGAACAGTTGTGAAATAATGATCCTCTCATCTATTTGCTATTATATTTGTTTTCATGTGTAATAAACTTCCGTTGCAGTAATAGGTGATGCAATAAATGTTCTTCCAAAATTTGACAAAGCGTAAACCAGGCGTACTAAATGTAATAAATCAAAAGTGAAAAATGACGTACTGTTAGGCAGGTGAGAAGTTTGCGTGTTTAAAAGTCATACTTAATTTTATCATTCGTTTTGACACTGTTAAATCATCTATATCATTATTGATAACGAATTAGTTGTAATACCTGCCATATTTTATCAATTAAATTCTGTTTTATTATTATTAATTATCAAGATCGATTTATAGAAAACAAATCCTGTATAAATCTTATTTAATGGACAATAAACCACCGAATGAATTCAGATATTAGGATACGAAACACTGAGTAGTTCATGGTTTGTGAATCAATTTAATTGTTTTATATAAATTTATAATTTATTTCTGGATGTAAAATAAAATATACTCATGTATACGACACACCAAAATGACATTTATTAGTTAAATCTAAATTTCTTGGTTAAATCTAGTTTTTCTGCAGTTAAACTTCGTTTTAATAAAAATATGTTTACTTGGGAGGAAAACTGGTTTACATGCGCGGAAATCAAAACAATGAGTAAAACATTATTATTTCTCGAGAAAAAATACATAGCAGAACTGGAAAATTTGGTTTTAATTGCGCCAAAATAAATATATGAGTATACAGTTAAACATAATTTTTCTCAGTAAGTTATCTAGCTAATTCAAATAACCAAGCAAAAATACACATTAATTAGTTAAAACTAATATTTTACAAGTTAAACCTTCTTTTCTCGAAACAAGCATTAGCTGGGGAAAAGTGGTATTATTGGGGGGAAAATGAATTGAAATAGAACGGAGGAAAACCGGGTTTACATTAGAAAAACTAGGTTCAACTTATTAATGTCTTTTTTGGGGGGCATACATATTATCTGATATAAATTTGATTTTAGGTATTGCTTTAATGTATTCGGTATATATTGGATAAATATTTATTTCACTGTTATTTATAACAATTTTATTATTTTCATGTTATATGTCATATATAATGGTATGTGCGCCAGGCCTTTTTCTGTCCATTTTGGTGAAATGCCATCGGCTACAGAATTGGGAATTTTAACGTGAGTTTGTGTCATATTAGGAAACATTGTATGAACACATGGAACTCTAAATTCATTTTTAAATGTATTTCCCCTTACATTATCATTGTTTTCATTGTGGTCATGAGCTCAATATCAAATTGTGAATTTCTTTTATCAAACTGGGATAAAATACATACATTTTGCATTGGGAATAGGGCCGAATTTCGGCCCCGTAAATACTATAGAAAAAGCCCAAACGTTCATGTTATTAGAGTAAGACAGATTGTTACGTGTTAGCCATAGCAACATCCGGTAGGTAGTATACAAACATTGATTACATCGCAACGACAATATCAAGTAATAATTATTTATTTATCAATTCTAACTAACTTCATCCTCTTGATGACACTGGGTAGCATATATTTATATACTTTAAATTCAAGCCATCAATAGAATTCGAAATATGAAACCATTATGGATTCAGAATTATTTGGAATTAGAGCGATTTTGCAAAAAAAAGTATTTTCTCCTACATCTGTCACTGTCATACAGCTGAAGGACATGGAATATAATGTAATTATCTGTTTAATTGATATCGCACCTGTTTGATTGACTTAATGTTAAAAGCTTATTTCAAATCTTGCCATTACAGCTTGGGATTGAAGCGATTAGCCAGAGGCTAGCAAGCATCATCTTAGTAGTATTCAAGGTGGTATATGGAGAAACATAGCGACACAGTCCATTAGTTAGTCATGTCAAAGCATTACTAGAAGTGAGGACTAAAGTGAAATCACTTTTCTTCAATCAAAGAATGATCAATGATAACGAAGCATGTAGTTTGCTTTCAGTATCCATTAATACAACGTTTTCTACCATACTTTAAACAATGCATCACGTTACAATTGATTTGTAATATCGTTCAATTATATCTAAGACCATTTAATTGAAGTAAATCATCATCATGAAATCACCATTCCGATAAAAAAGCAATATTTAGTAGTACGTTATCGGTTTATTGTGCGTTGTCTTAACAACGAGGATCGTCTCCTATATCACACATCATATCTCATGGAAGGACACATTTCTGTGAGTTCATTTACATATTATCAAACAATTACAAAAATTGTTAGAATAAATATATAGTCCTTAGATCCTGAATTCTCGGGATTACGTTTACACGTGTCGAATAATTGAATATGGAACCGAACCAGACAAAGAATAATTTAGTAGAATAAATAATTTTGTATTGATTGTGTACCCATCGAATAAAAATTTAAAACATTGAAGTTTCTAAAATGGATTTAGATGCCATTGATTTTAGGTTTGGTATGTTTTAGACGTGTATTTCGTTGATCAATTAAATGTATCCATCTGTTTTATTGTTCTTTGTGATGATTTAGGGATGTGATTTTGTTTTGGTTTATATTTAGTTTTTGGTTATTTGTTTTATTTTTGTTGTTGTTTATTTGTTGTTATTGTTGTTTTTGCTATACATGTGTTGTGTGTCAATTTTTCAGTTGTACGATTTAAGCCAGTTCTTATGTTTAGAAGATCTGTTTATCAGATACCCGTAGAGAATCACATGTCACCCACAAGTAAACTGTCAAACATCTCTATATTCAGTACGAATTTTAACGCGTGTTTAACTAGAGGCGAGAAATGTGGTTTTAGTCGCTCTTACTACTCTTCTTTGTGATCTGTGTTCCATCTTGTTAAATACTGGTGACTTTTCACCGTAACTAATGAAAATTCATAAATGAAAAATGAAAAGGAACATTGCAGATGTACATATGTAATCTTATCAGCGTATTATTAATATTATTTGAGATTTACATTGATAATATTGTAAATTTGAAATACATTTTGCATAGAGCATAGCGATGTATTTATTACAATATAACATAAACGTTTGTAAGTGTTCTTTGAGAAGAGAGAATATATTAACTCATAGAATAACAGATAAAACTTGCCACGAAACTTCGGTTCAATTGAAAACTTTCATTTGAAATCTGACATTTGTATATAACTTTGTTCACATACATAGCAGATTGATATACTTTACTTCATTTTAATACATAACAGAATTAAATGTATGACCTTCACTGACAGATAGCTGGGTTTAATGCATTAACTTCTATAATACATGATAAGTTTACATATATGACCTTCAGTAATACAAAACAGGTTTACATGTATGACATTCAATAATAAATGATGGTTTACATATATGACCTTATATAAAATAATAGGTAATAATATATGACCGTCAATAAACATAATAGATCTGCATTAATGATCTTCAGTAAAACATGATAGGTTTACATATATGATCGTTAATAATGCATAACAGATTTACATATATGACCTTCAATTACACATAGCAAGTCTACATGTATGACCTTCAATTATACATAGCAGGGGCCCTTTTTACGAATTGTCTTTAGTCTTAAATTCTAACTTTAGTCCTAACTACCAATTAGGACTAAGACTTAGTATTTAGGACTTAAGAATTTTTGCAAAACGGGCCCCAGGTTTACAAGTATGACATTCAATTATACATGGCAGGTCCACATGTATGACCTTCAGTTATACATAGCAGGTCTACATGTGTGACCTTTAATTATAAATTGCAGTTTTACATTCATGACCTTCAATTGTACATAGCAGGTTTACATTTATGACCTTCAAATTATACATAGCAGCGTTTCATGTATGGCCTTCAATTATACATAGCAGGTCTACATGTGTGACCTTCAATCATACATTGTAGTTTTACATTCATGACCTCCAATTGTACATAGCGGGTCTACATGTATGACCTTCAATTATACATGGCAGGTCTACATGTATGACCTTCCATAAAACATAGCGGAATTAAATATATGTCATTCAATAAAATATATGCTTACATATTCGAGCTTCAATTGTACATTGTACATGTTTACATGTATGACCTTCCATTTTATATAACATGTTTACATGTATGACCTTCACTAATACACAAAATGATTTCATGTATGACCTTCACTAATACATACAAGGACTTCATGTATGACCTTCACTAATGACATGAAAGGATTTCATGTATGACCTTCAGTAATACATATAAGCCTTACATGTATGACCTTCACTAATATATATAACGATTCAAATGTATGACCTTCACTAATATAATCAAGGACTTCATGTATGACCTTCACTAATACATAAAACGACTTCATGTATACCTTCACTAATACATGTATAAGGTTTACATTTATGACCTTTACTAATACATAAATTAATTCATGTATGACTTCACTAATACATACAAGGACTTCATGTATGACCTTCACTAATACATATAAGGTTAACCTGCATAACCTTCAGTAATACATATAAGCTTTACATGTATGACCTTCACTAGTACACATAACGGTTCACATGTGTTACCTTCATAAGAACATACGGTTTATATGTACATGTATTACCTTCACTAGTACATACGGTTTACATGCATGGCCTTCGCTAGTACATACAAGGTTTACATACATGGCCACCACTAATACCTATAAAATTCACATGTACGAACTTCATTAATACATTTAAGTTTTACATTTATGATCTTCAATTATACAAAACAGGTTTACACATTATTCAAATACAAAGCAGGATTACATATATAACATTCTCTATATAATGATAGGTTTAATACATTTCGTTCATACATACATGTATTTTGATTTTATAGAAAAAAATGAGGTTTACATAAAAAAACTTGTATAGTAGATGTTTTATATGTTTGCGTGTACATCGTCGTACACGATACGTTTAATTGAAATGTAAAACTAATACAGAACGCACTAGCTCTACTTTTTAATAAAATAAATGCTAAGTTTAAATAAATGATATGATACTATCAAATTTTATTTTAAATTTAAAAACAAAAAAATGTTAGCTTTATAACATGATGTAGAACACAGAAGAACCATGGATAAATATTTAGAACAAACACCATATAACATGGCTACACCTGTCTATATACAATAATTTGTTACTTTTACAGGTATATCATTCAGTCACATACAGTTCACATATTCGATAAGTCTTGTTCTTGTCGATTTTCAAAGTATGAAATGGTTAGTTCCCAATATCATTTCATATGTAGCATATAGATTGTTTTGGTATTATTTTTTGCAATAACCAATTCGATTTTATACAGTAGAAAAGAGCACATAATTATTGCTGTATCTTTTTTTTTTCATTTCAATTATGCTTCAAAAAGTGAATTCGACATAACTAATTGACCTAGAGATGTACACCAAGATGAAACAACAATTGAATAATGTTAATAATTACCTTAATAATAATAACAACAACAACAACAGCAACAACAACAACAACAACAATAATAATAATAATAATAATAATAATAATAATAATAATAATAATAATAATAATAATAATAATAATAATAATAATAATAATAATAATAATTATTAGTAGTAGTATTATTAGTAGTAGTAGTAGTAGTAGTAGTAGTAGTAGTAGTAGTAGTAGTAGTAGTAGTAGTATCATTATTATTATTATTATATACAAATAATGATAATCATTATAAGAAAAAAAATAATAATAATAAAATGAGGTTATGATAATCACTATTAGCTTATTATCATTATATTAACTTAATCATTACTATCATAGTCATTATTTGCACTATTATTTTATAATTCTTATTATTATCGTTATTACAATTATTTGTTTCATTTACCGTTATTATTAAAATTATATTAATCGCAGTTAATAAAATAGACAGATAGATAGATAGATAGATAGATAGATAGATAGATAGATAGATAGATAGATAGATAGATAGATAGATAGATAGATAGATAGATAGATAGATAGATAGATAGATAGATAGATAGATAGATATATACAGATGGATAGATAGATAGATAGATAGATAGATAGATAGAGAGAGAGAGAGATATATATAGAGAGAGAGATAGAGAGAGAGAGAGATAGATAGATAGATAGATAGATAGATATTTTATATAAATATGAAATTATAATCGTGTCATAATAAAGCTTTGATCGTAAAAAGAACTATTGTTAATTCAAATATCATTTTTATAATGTTTTCGTTTATACTATTAATGTACATAAAGAAATTGGATTTAGACGGTAACATAAAACAAGTCTCAATGTTCTTTACTTCATCATGGAACAAATTATCAGCGAAAATTTGTCCTATGTTTAAACATAATAGCTAATTTCGGTTATTACATATAGCTGTTAAAAACCACAACATTATCATCATACGATTTCATTTGAAATATAACACCACAAATAGTAAGTATATAAATACTGTATAAAAGTATTGGAATTTAAAATCACATATATCTTAATGAAGGTGTAAAACATCCGTTGATATATAGTAAACATATTTCTAGGCTATGTATTGCACCTCATATTGTTCAAGATTCATCAATGTGTGACTAGTTATCAAATAACCAACACAGAAAAAAGAATTAAAAATGAATTCAAACGAATACAGTCAGCTGTTCATCATCAATAAAGAAGAAAAGCTTTTACAAGAGTCACATTTCAAAATAACTGAACAATAGTTTGCCATATATCGAAGGTTTAATATAGGAATACCAAAAATATTAAATACGTTTAAAACTGATAAAATGTTTTTTTGTAAATTTCACTCATTGTAACGATGATTTAAATTTCTTATTTATTGACTCAGAATGGGCACGGTTGATAGTTGAAACATGTATTAAATAATTATGTTAACATTGGGTGGTACAATGATTATAACTGATATGTGTCATTGACTTTTCTTGATTTTGTTACTTTAACAGTCTAACTTATATTAAAGCGAATTGACAAACATCGCTGTGTCATTGTATCAATAATCCTAGCTTCAAAATATAATACACACTATATATGATTATATATATGATATATGTGATATATATTGTGACATTTTGGAGCTAGGTTGTTGGAGGTCCAATGATCTCTTCTGACTCTGAAATGTCTTTCTTCAGATGAGACAAATGCAAATGCAATACTTTCAAACTCACGCTTGTACCTTAGTGAAGATATTTGGGATGCCTTATGTCTTCAATAATGTATAACACGGTTACTTATGTCTCTCTCTCTCTCTCTCTCTCTCTCTCTCTCTCTCTCTCTCTCTCTCTCTCTCTCTCTCTCTCTCTCTCTCTCTATCTTTCTCTCTCTCTCTCTCTGTTATCAAGCCGCTGTCATTTGAAGTACCCTGATAAATTCATTACCCGTCAATTTAAATGTCTGTCACATTAAGTGGATATCATTTCATCTGTTTTATTTTTAGAAAAAATCTTGCTGATATCATATTAAGGAAATGAACATACTTATTATATTTGTCAACAGATATATTTTACTTTAATTTTTTTTTTCCATAATACTGTTATATATTAAGTGATATCAAATTATCACCTGAATTGACTGAATAATCAAGATATAATACAGCCAAAGGAATCGCTCATTGACCATCATTGCACATGACTAGGCGACTAACGAAGTGTACTACAGATATGCTTTGTTGACGTACCGCAAGAAAACACATTTAAAATGTTACATTTTCTTCACTTTTCAATCCAAAATACATCTACAGGGAAAACAAACTGTTTTAAAAGTAACATGTCGACATAAATATACTATTCTGTGAATGGATTTTTCTACACAAAGTTGAAAACACCAAGTTTGTGCTTATGTTATATATTTCAACATTTAAGGATTTTTAAAGACACATATGGATGAAATGGATTAACGATGCATTTTAATATCATTGGACAAGGTTTTATTTATGTTTGATATTAGATAATATTTTTTTCTTTTGGAACTTATTCTGTTTGAAATATGAGCCCGGGTGAGGAAGTGTCATTGACAGAAACGATCGAAGTGAGCATTTGCCTTGGCCTACCTTTTTTCATAACCTAGTAACTTGGTATGTTTATATATGCAATCAACAAAATATCTGCTACAGATCTACGGATCGATTAAGGTAGCTGAAAAATTGAAACTTACAAATATAATTAACTAATTATTGTAAATTGTTCATGAGTAAACGGAGTTTGTTTTTATTTGTTTCTATTCCAAATTGCTGACAGAACCAATGCTTCAATTAAATATGTTATTAAAAACTAATGTCAGTCTTTCTATTTTCAAGATAGTTATGCTATGGAAGCAGAAAAAACACAAAATTGTTATCATTTTATTTCTGATACACAAACTAAAACTACATGGAAATATTATTAGAGTTTTTGCATTTAAAATTAGCATTTAATACCTATTTGCTCGTATTAATGGTGTAGAATATTGTATCACTTAAGTAGTTAGATAATGAACGTTAAAATTGGTAATAAACATCGCCAGTTATTATATATTTTATTACTTGTAATTTTGTCGCCTTTTAAATGACTTCAACACTTTGGCACCTGTTTTTATGAAAGGTATATTCTTTAAGATGTGACATACGATTTAGTTTGCTATGGTTCTGATGTATTGTGATCTAGGGTGGACCTATGCTTCTACAAGTAATCCATTGACGCAAAATATGCTTTCATCTCCTTTGATTTTATATATGGTGTAATTCACTTTCTTTGATGTTTATTTGCCGTCGTTCAAAATTTTCGCCATAGCCATAAAATTTGAAGATTTTGTGTGCAAATTATGCTGATTCATACGACAATGTACATGATATTTTTATGAAATAGGAAAAGCTTGTTAAAAGTCTCGACAAAAGATCCTATAATGAAATGGTTTTGATGATAACGATAAGGGTGATGAAGGCTTTACAAGATGTCAGCAGGAAAGCAGAACAAAAGTTAGTCATGCATGACAGAGCTTTCTGACGTTTAAAAAGCTGTGTGCGGTTGGGAAAAGTAAGGCGCCGATATTTCTACAAAAATCTCTTATTAATTAATAATTTTTGTATTGTTGTATAAAAGGCAAATTCGCGTACTTAGTTATAGATCGAAATTGCAAATCATAATCACTGAGAGATTCCAACAGCTAGCCACAGGAGAAAAAGGATTAACATTCCAGATATATGCAAGGACCTTACTGAATATTCACGAATAAAAGTCTGACCCCTGTATTAATATAAATTCGGTTTTATCGTTACTTTAACAAGGAATTCCTATCTTTGTATTACTGAATTAAACAAAAGTTTTTCTATGAAAACTAAGATCGTACAAAACATTTTTTTTTAATTTTAGTTTCTTTTAAGAAATTATATTTTCTAATCACTTCACCATCATCATCTTCTTCTTCTTCTTCTTCATTATCATCATCATCATCATCATCATCATTATCATTATTTATTATTATAATTATTTTTTATTATTATTATTATTGTTATATTATTATTATTATTATTATTATTATTATTATAATAATTATTATTATTATTATTATTATTATTATTATTATTATTATTATTATTATTATTATTATTATTATTATTATTATTATTATTATTATTATTGTTGTTGTTGTTGTTGTTGTTGTTGCTACTAAATTGTTTTTATCTATTTATTTTTTCTTCTTATTCTTCTTTTGAAATATAGATATGTATTATGTACTTTATATCACTTATTACACTACATGGCATATTTATTCTGGTATTCACTTTTCAGACATAGCAATAAATGATTATGAAGCTTTCTTAGGTGGTAAACAGTTAAACTGTTTATATATAGAAGTATAAGTATACCTGCCTCAAGTATGACTGAATGATTTGCACATTAAGATTATTTATTTGCTGATAAATTGAAAAAATAAATTTGTAAATAAATGCTAGTAATACTATGAATACTGAAAATTTGGTTAGAAATAGTTTGATACAGTATACAGTATTGGTGTATATGGATTGAAAGGTTTATAAATACACCCTTTGCTGTAAATTCACCAAATATTTCAATTTGCAAACTAGTTCTGTCTGATAATTGCTACTCTATATATTCTACTAACCGCTATCGAAACATTCATTTTTGTGAATGCGTAGATGGCTCAGTGTTTAGGACGTCGGGCATGAGAGTCAGGCGATTGGTGCCATAGGGTTCGAACCCCAGCGACTTTGTAGGTACCTTGTTATTTATGTATTTGTACTTTATGTATGGTTTATTTACGTAAGGTCCATAGTTAATGATTATGCTGTAGTGATATTTGTGCTTTATATATATGTATATATATATATATATATATATATATATATATATATATATATATATATATATATATATATTTTATATATATATATATATATATATATATATATATATATATATATATATATATATATATATAAATTAAAAATTATATATATATAATACAAACTAAAGATTAAACATATATGGGAAAAACAGTCGATTATAGAAGTTGTCATTGAAAGAATAAAAAAAGAATAGATTTGTTTAAAGTCTTTTGTCATGTTTGCAAAAGAATTGGAGAATTTGGCAAGGACTTAAAATAGAATGGTTGAAGCAGATGGAGTAATGTAATCTATAGAATTATTAAACAGTTTCAAACCTCTTTATCATTGAACAAAAAAAAACAGATTTCATCTATGAAGATAAGGTATGAGTTTTCGGAATGTAAAAAAGTATATCATGAAGAAGAAAGCAACAATTTGTATATATTGGATAACACCTCTATGTAATGTATAAATTTAAATGAAATGTATAAATACATTACTTTTTATTAATTATCGATGCATAAATATTGTGAAAATATTTGTGACATTTGTTTTCACACTTATAAAAATGTTTTTTCTGGGCAAATGTTGAAATGGAAACATGCCCTAACTTTTTTTTTAAATCCAACAAAATATTATTTACCTAAGAGCTAGATCTACAAAAGAAACAAATCACTATTTCTTTTCATACTAAACACCTTTTCTACCTCAGTGTCAGAACTACAGATATGTTGATATTTGGTTTAATATCAATAATTTTTTTTTCTTTATCAGATATAGAATCACACACCGAAGTCATCACATGAGACGGTGATATAGTCGAGACACTGTAAGCTTTGTAGACGTGGATAATATTTAAGATAGTTAACTACATAGTCAAAATATAAACTACGAAAAAATATCGGCTAGCATGACTTACGCTTTTGAATTGATAAAACTGTGGCTATTTTCAATTCATTTGTAATGGATTTGATTAAAGAAATTAAGCAACACAGATTAAGACAATGTGTTATTGTATATATTAGAAAAGGAACATACATCAAAGCAACTTAGTTTTTAAAAGAAACAAATGCAAGTATTTATTGTCCGGTAGTCCGATAGGCAGTATACAAATCTGAGGAACAGTGGAAAAATACTGACTTAAAGAAAATCCAGGTGGATTCAGGTGCCACGGAGAAGTGTGCGCCACTGTAGAGCAAAAGTGCAAAAAACACTGACTTAAAGAAAATCATGGTGGGTTCAGGTGCACAGAGAAGTAGGCCCCCTTGTCGACCGGTCACTATGGCCGTGAGACCACAGTCAAATTCAAACAAAACAAGTAAAATTAGCAAAATGGATTCTCCATGCCCTTCTAACAAGACCTCATCAGTTAGTAGTTTGAATCTCTGTATATGAAATTATCATATGATGAACAAATTATCGTACATCAAGGAGATAAGAATACCATATGCAGGCAAAAAGAGAATATCACTGCTTATATATGCAAAGCCGAAACCATCACAATTGTCTTGTTGTTTTGTGGTTAATTTCCCATCCGTGTCGACACAAAGAAAAATGCCCAACTGACCATTCAGTATGGTATTCTTTAGGATGAACTAACCACCCCATATATTTATTATGGGTTCTGGTATGTCTACTAAGTCAGAGATGATAAACCTCAACTTTCTTCCTCATTTTCCTTGCGCTTACGACATAACTATACAATATTGTTTTACTAGTTTTTCGCCATCAATAATACACAATTCTTTCACGTTTGATGATGAAAGAAGTACAATACACCTTGACATTGTTTTCACGTGCTATGACATCAAAATAACGATCCGACCTTATATAATATGTGACGACACAATTATGATTCAACTATAACATCAATTCACACGTGATTTCATCAGAATACCTATACAACCTTGGTCTCTTTCATATGCAAAGATTTAGTAAGTATGAATGAAATCTGATTATTGTTTCATATGTAATGGTGCAAAGATACAGGGATATAGGAACGGATGGAAGAAGCCACGGATGCACTAGTGTGAATATAACTTAATTAAATTTAAACAAAAGTTTTGTTTTAAAGGGACATTACCTTTTTTCAAAATTTTTCTTTTCCCTTTTACCTCTTAGATTGGTAAACAATAACAAAAAGAGATATACACAAGCATAAAATTTCTTAAAGTCCTATATATTTTTTCTTTGAGAAACCCAGGTTTGCCAATTGATTAACTCGACCTTGCTATTTGTAAATGAATATCACACTGGACCTGACCTTATTTTAACAAAATATATAGAAATTTAAAATTGTTATTCCTATTTTATTTGGATTATTTATGTTATTTATTATTGTACATAAAGTACATGTAGTAAAAATAGACAAAAATTCAAAATATTGTTTGGGGCTTATATCCCTTTAATATCTTACAGAAAAAGAAGGCAACAAAAATCATAGTATACACTTTGCAAATGTTATAAATTATATTTCGCGAACAAAACATTTCAGATATCAGGAAATAGTTTTAAATGAATATATAAACCATTTGCAGAAACCGGTTATATTATTTTTACTATACAGTGTTAGCAATGCAAGTGTAACCATTGAGATAATGTGTAAAACGCGATGTTGACAACAAATAATATCAATTTTAAATGAAATAAAAAGGCATCCATATTTTATATTTTCTTTAGGTAAATAAGAAAATGTGTCTCAACAGTGTTGTGGAATATATAATTAATTGTTTTTTATCTTTACTTCAGTTACCTCTTGGTAACGTTGTTCAGGCTAGGGGGTTATAAAAGCTGACTCGAGCTCCAGCTCAAACTCGAGCTTGAAAAAGAGATTTGGAGTATGACTCGAAAAAATATGCGATAATAAAAGCTGGCTCGAGCTCCAGCTTAAAATCTGGCACGAAAGTTGTCTCGAAGTTTCGAGCCAGAGTACTTACTCAGATTTGTAGGTTATAAAACTCTGGAGTATGAAACACTTACTCCAACTGGAGTATAGCATGCTAAAATCTCAAGTAAGCCCAAGAGCTTACTTGAAATCTCAAATAACATACTCGGGCTTCTTCAAAATAGCTGCATGCAGACATTTATAGCACAGACGACGCATTTCCACGCAATTTCAGGAATAGATCAAATCCTTTAGAGGAACTGCCAACAGTAGTCGGCTAAATGTTTTAATAGTAAAACCTCTTTAAATAGTATATGCAGACGATACTCTATCAGTCTATGTAATAATGGTAACATCCAGATAATCCGACGGTCCAGTAGTCCGACAACCCGATAGTCTGGCGGTCCAGTAGTTCGACAACCCGGTAGTCTGGCGGTCCAGTAGTCCGACAACCGATAGTCTGGCGGTCCAGTAGTCCGACAACCCGATAGTCTGGCGGTCCAGTAGTCCGACAACCCGATAGTCTGGCGGTCCAGTAGTCCGACAACCCGATAGTCTGGCGGTCCAATAGTCCGATGGATCGACTGTCCGAAACTGCCAAAAGTTGTTATTATTGATGCACATTATAGCAATGCAGCATGCAATATAGAAGCTTTGTCAAGCTTGCAGTTTTTACGAAGAATATTTTATAATATTTTTCATTACTTTTCATGATTTTGTCCTTCACTAATTGTCAATCTGAATACACTAAAAATGAGTACAGGAAGATATTAATATTGTCCTGTACACATATTTAATTTATTATAAATTAAAAATTAGTAAAGGACATATTTGGTAATACACCATTTTCGAGTTATCTCATTCCGTTCGGATTTTTCGCGTTATTGTATACAATAAATAAATGAATAAATAAGTATATATTTATTTACCTATAATAATATCCCCTTCCGTTGTCTTTTGGATTAATCGAACAATCAAACTATCGGACTATCAAACCAGACTACCAGAATATAGGCGTGTAACCGTAATAATAATCTAGATCTACTCGTAAATCACCAAACAACAACAAAACAAAACTGCAAAAATGTATCGAATATCATGAATATTTCCAATGAAAGTGTACTTGAGTACTTTTTAATGAAAATAGTTATCTAACCTATCAAAAAGCAGTGAGAAATGTGTTCAGTACTGTCTCTACTGTCACTGCATGGGTGTGACCATTACACAGGAAATAACGAAAAGACCTGTGTAATTATTAAAAAGAAATCTGAGTAAGTGCTCGAAAACTTGGAGTATGTGCACATAGGAGTATCTACTCCAAAAGTTTTATAAATCAAAATTTAACTGTGTACTCCTAGGAGTACGATTTTCAATTCCAGCTCGAGTTCGAGCTGGAGATCGAGTCAGCGTTTATATCCTCCTAGTCATAATAGAATACATGTGGTTCGCTTTTGGTATTAAGGTATCGCAATGTATCGAGATATAGATACTTATCTGTATAGTGAGTGCATCTACTGTAACATTCGAATTCTCCTTTTTCATTAAAATTTTTACAGAAAGATGAAAAAATAACATAATTTAAATTTCTGCAAAAGTTGGTAATTAGTTTTAAAATTTCACTTACCAAGAAATCAAATTATATCAAATGTTTTCTTCAAAGATGACTTTATCCACAGAAAAAGTGAAGTTATGGGCCTAAGAAAATGAATGCAAGTCATTGATGACAGTGCAACGAAAGCTTCGAGAAAAATACTCAAATGACATTCACTGTAACTTTTCCGATGTGTGTGAAGATGTAATCATTCATCATTTAGTAGAAACATGTAACCCATTTACCCCTAAAGACACATTTGAACAGGTCTAAGTAATGAATTTATAGCAGAGGCCATTGTTTTGCAGGGGTTGATGAGTAATGATATCGACTATCAAATTACAGGATTTGGTGTTGAACGCCACACTCAATAACTTTTCGGTCATATGGTGGCGGTCAGTTTTAATAGTGGATGAGACAGTTCGGCCTTCCGCAAGTAAACTACATACTTTCTCACATGAGCTTAGGTTCCATCGGGACTCGAACCTAAGCTGAATAGTGGCGAGAGACTTCATGGTTTAAAACGCGGTACTTTAACCACTGTTCCACGAATATCCCTCAAAATCATTATAATAATATCACGACGTATACTGTACACTTATTTATTCCAAAAGCAATGTAAATCAGATGCTGATACTTAAAATTCTAAACTTTTAGAAAATTTATAGCACACAATTTTTCTCAAATTCACAGTATCAAAACATACAACTTTTCTACTCTTTCCACAACAATTTCACATGAAAAATAAAAAGAGAGACTTTTTGCATCAAAGACAAATGTTTTTTCAGCATAGGTGGTACCCGAAAATTTAAATAATTAGTCATTGGTTATAATGATACTTATTTTGTCCAACATCACTCTGTTTCTACACATTAATACATTGAAGTTGATATTTAAAAATGCTGTAATTCTTAATAGACAATATATTTATAATATTCGGAGAAGTGGTCCTTCAGCAAACTGTATGCATTCCTTAGGGAACCAGTTGTGTCCCTATATTGGCTGATATCTTCCTTTATCCATACGAAGCAGACTTCATTTAGAAACGACTGAAAAGAAGAAAAAGCTAGAGGTGTCCTTTAATTTGACAGTTAGATATATCAACGACGTTTAAAAATGACATTCCCCATGCATATATATGTCAATGAGATACATCCCAACGATTTAGAAATTAAAGATACTAGAGAATCAAGTACACACGCTTCAAACTTCAGACATATTACTTCCTACAGGCATAGATGGAAATTAACAACTAGGCTATACGATAAACGAGACGATTTTGACTTTCCCATCGTACATGTTGAGTTAAATGTTCGATAGCAATTGTTGAGACGTCTGTACCAATTAAGACGACTGTGGACTCACGGTGTGAGTGGCCGGTCAATAGGGATG
>BROG01000207.1:525000-575000 GCA_030159075.1 Atrina japonica | reverse complement strand
TCACATATCCTGGGATTGAAAGTTTTTTAATACTGGTTACAGAAATATAAGGATAAAATACATAGTCACTTTTCCATAAAATTCATCCCAGGAGGTCTAGAACTTATCATAAAGAATACTAACTGTGAACATTTTATTCAACTAAAAGGTACAGCTATGGGAACAAAAGTTGCCCCTACATATGCCACCCTCACCCTTGGGTACTTAGAAGAATTTCTTTATTATGAAACAACCAAAAAGTGGTGACACAAATTCTCTGAGTACCTTATCAAAAACTAGAAACGTTATCTAGATGATTGTTTTATTATTTGGAATGATAATAATACAAAATTAACACAGTTCATAGACATTCTGAACAATATGGATCCCGATATTTTATTCACTTTATAACCAAACAAAAATGAAATTCCATTTCTTGATATATTAGTGAAAAAATATGAACAAAACATAAATACGGACATATATTACAAAATTACGGATACCCATCAATATTTGCATTTTGGTTTATGTCATCCCAGACACACTAAACGAAGCATCCCATACAATCTAGCAAGAAGAATCTGCACTATTGTTAGTGAAGAAAATACACGGGATACGCGTTTAACGGAACTCACCAGCTACCTTCAACAACAAAAATACCCAGCCAAAATAATAAAAGATGGGATTGAAAAATCTCTTTTGACTAAAACAACAAATAGTCAGGATAAGAAAATCATACCATTTGTAACAACTCAAAATCCAAACAATACCAACATTTACCCAATAGCTTATAACATAAACAAAATTCTATCGCAAGATCAGAGAATAAAAAGCATATTGGGAAACTCAAAAGTTATTAACAGTAAACGACAACCTAAAAACCCGAAACGGATATTATGCAAATCAAAACTACCATCTGCAGACACCTTTACAGTAAATAAATGTATGAAACCTGGATGTGGTACATGTGAATATCTGTCAGAAGGAACATCATATGATTTCAAAGGAAAACTCTTCAAATTCAAACATCGATGACATGCAGCTCAGAAAATGTAATATATGTAAATATATGTAAATATATATTGCACAGGAACAGAATTAAGGAGCCGGAATAGAGTTTATTGGAGATATACAGGATATATAGAATTAAGGATATAAATATAGAGTATTTTATATATATATATATATATATATATATATATATATATATATATATATATATATATATTTTTTAATGATATATATATATATATATATATATATATATATATATATATATATATATATATAGTTGCTGTAACCATCACTACTGTAAATTTTGATTTTTCATCTATTTTATTGTTTTAGGTAATAACCCAAAACTTCATTTATATCCTTTGTCAATTGTATTTCTGTATACTTTATCAATATTTTCATACGTTTGAAATGTTGATTGCTAATGGTCATGTGTTTTCAAAGCAAAATCTTACCAATATGTATGATTTCCCACCTTTAAGTCTAAACAATAGAAACTTGGTACAAATCAATTCGATGCTATAGGTATCAAAATGTTTCTTTATCAATTCCTACAATCGTTTTTTAAATTTACTTTTCCTTTTTTATATTAATATATTGTTGAGAAACTACTTACGTACTTTATTTCTACCTCCTATCTAGGTAGGTAATCACAATAGGATCAAAGATATACAACTTGGAGCACATTTGATCAAGATTATTGTACCAACAAATTGTAAAACTGACAAAGCTTTGGGGAGAAATAGACATCGTTATCTTAATTGTCATATTTGGCATACAAATAAATTATTACCTATATTCTAGAAACATATTAGACAATTCATTACCCAAGGGAAACTCACGTCATTCCAAACCAAAACAGGAATTTTCGACCAAATACTTTTTCTTAAGGTGAACATACACCGTGCTCTAAACATTTTGATGACAGTGGTACTGGGAAATTTAAAATATTTTCTTTTTACAAAATAAGTATCAATGATGAAAAACAAAAGAAGAATATTCATAGAATTATTCACACCATTTCTAAGTAAAAAAAAAACCAATGGATAATCAAACCTTAAAGTCCATTAGAACACGACAAATCAGATATAGAACAAATGCAAATTCTAAACAAGATAGAAGCAGGTGAACAGAAGAAGTTAGCGTCCACTGCCAGCATGCCACACCCGTCGCAAATGTTCCATGGCAGCCTTTAGAGTTCGATGAAAAGGTCATATTTGGTGAAAATGTAAATATGAAAATGGTCTAAAAACAATGAACTACTGCGAATCCCAAACGGGGTGAGGCCAGCGCCCTCTGCCAATAATATCTTAAACATAGACCTATATAAGAATATATTCCGCAATTATAAAAAATCTGTTAAACTATCAGTCAAGTCACACAATGCTATGAGCATTTAATATGACATTACAATAGCGTAATTTCACAATAAAATACTGCATAGCTTGCAAAGCTACCATATTCTAACTGAATAGCCTATAAACAAACGCGATTACAGAATAAAATACATGTACTAGAAAATTTGATATTTTTGATTTTTTTTTAAAGTATATACTAATTTAAGAGGAATACATTATTCTTACAATGACCCGCATCTTGTTATATATCGTTTTGTTATAACTGTATGCTATATATATACGATTGATTCAATTATTATTTACATTTAGAAAAACACGAAATAAAATTATTTTTCTTTTTAAAAGATGAGATATGCTTATCAAGTGGAAAATAGAAAGTTAGAGCTTTTCCTCGTTCACCAAACCTTTTTAGGTTGTTTATTTTTTACAAGGACCTTGTATTATCTATTTCATGTAACTTTGTAACATTCACTGGTGATATTTTAGCAATATTTCTGTAAATCTGATAAAATATAAACATTAAATTTTGAGATTAAAAATTTCACTGATTTCCTGTATGTCATCTGAATATTTCAAGATTAAAGGATAGGACAGAAAATAACGGATTTTATTACACAATGTTAGAAAGCGATAAATCAACATACTGAAGTATAAAAATTTCAGATACCAAAGTATAAATCAATAGAATGTCCAGGACATAGATACAAATCCGGTAAAAATGGACCAAACACGGACCTCTGTAAACCAAGAGGTGGGATCAGGTGCCATGGAGGAGTAAGCATCCCCTGTCGACCGGTCACACCCGCCGTGAGACCACAATTAAGTCCAGTGCAACACGTGAGGAGTGTATCCTCGTCACAATTGGTACAGACGTCTCAACAACCGCCAACGAAAAGGCAACTCAACATTTCACTTAGTGAAACAGAGTAGTCGCAAACAAGACTATTATACCGACCATACAATTTGCGGAACGTTGACATTAAACGCGGTTTTCTATATCCCTGTCTCAATAATTTGTCAGTGAGTAGTTTACCTCTGTATATGAAATCTTCATATGTTGTACATGCCCTGGCATATCGGATCATTTGTGAAATATAAACTCCATGTGCGGGTGACTGAGGGATATTAGTACTTAAATATGGAAAATTTACGATGGGAAAGCCGAAATCGCGCGTTTATCGTATAGCTTAGTTGCTAATTTCCCGTCTGTGTTTATATTAAGTAAAATGACTAAGTATGAAGCGTGTGTGATTGATTTTGTTGTATCTTTAATTTCTAGTTCGCTGGGATATATCGTATTGACATATATATGAAAATTGTCATTATTAATTGACAAAACGTCGTCGATAACTTTTTCTTCTTTTGATTCAGAAGTTTCTGAATGAAGACTGCTTCGTATGAATAAAGGAACAGGTCGGCCAATAAACTTCAGTATATTTATGTGTAGAATCAGAGTGGTGTTTGACGAAATAAGTATCCTGATAGCCAATCACTAGATATTTAAAATTTCGGGTACCACCTTTAGTGAAGAAACAGTTGTCTATGATGCCAAAAAGTCTTTCTTTTAATTTTTTATGTGGAATAGTAGTGTAAAGAGTAGAGAAGTCATAAGTTTTGATACTGTGAATTCGAGAAAAACTGTGTGCCTTCAAATTTTCTAAAAGCTGTTTAGAATTTTTAAGTATCCACATCTGATTTACACCGCTTCTGGAATAAGCAACTGTACAGTATTGTTTCTCCTTAACGGCTGTCAATATCTTGGTAAGGAGTAAAGATAATGGTTTGGTAGAACATTTGCTGGATCCTGCTGGAACTTATAGCCACATACCCAGTACAAAACATCGTCGTCAGTCAGAACAAGTTCATTAGTTGTTACTCATTGATTGCTTCTAAAATATGAAGAAAATATATATTCAATATTTTTGTAAAACTATTAACTTTTATCTAACAAATTTGAGTTTTCTGTCATCAATATATTCGTCATCTTGATTTCTAACAAACTTATACCACACTTGTTGACATGGAAGCATATCTTGCGATTAAATGTCATTTGATAATCAATTACCAATGCCACAGTATTGCACCCTGATGTTTATTTCGTCCCAAACATTTGATAGTTGCAGAGTAACGTTGTATAATATCATTATTTACACGGCGAAATGAGGCCTTTCAACTATCAGTATATCACTATTGTTTTTATTCTTTACCGTCCTGTTTAAAAGTTAACGTAAATAATGTAACACGAATTAGGTATTTACACTTGAATAAATTTTGTTATTAATTGTATAATCAGTCATATATTACGAACCAAATTATTTTCAATCCATTTCTTTTCTTTACGACATTCAGTGCAAAATGAATAATTAATTAATAATTAACCTACTGTGTCTGAACCCCACAATTAGAAAGTGTGACAATCATATTCATTTGTTTTGTTTTATTATCGTTGTATAATTATTTTGGTTTAGAAGTAGTTGATAACGTGAGTTATACATGTTTATAAATGTATATGCGTATTATTGTGTTTTTGTACAAGTGATTCAGTATGAAATAAATTACCAACTTCCTATGTATCCTTCTTATGTATATGTAATGTTATCGTTCCACCCGCAAATTCACGGGTACTGGGAAGATTTAATAATTTGACGTCATTTGTTCATGGTATCTGAGAGACTAGTGGTTAGACTAGCACACCATGCAGTTGATGGTATTACCCAGGTGTATAGTTCATTGGTTATTTTAGTCATACGCATGAGTGTTTCAGGTCATTCGTTTTATCTTGAAATACATGTAAATCAAAGCCGAAGACATCTCGCCCGGTTATCGCAGTTATAGTTGCTGTTTAATGAATAGATTTAGCATAAATGTCCACTTGTCGAATGAAGCAATGATGACCAGCTCTGATATGTTTCCATCAATCATACCTTTGATTAAAGTGGAACTTTATGCCGACAGTATCAACTGTACAGGAATCGCAATGTTGACATGTATCCGGACGACAGATCAATGATTAGAATTTGGAAACGATAATTACATAGATTTGCTACCTTATTTCTTTAAATTCTACAAAATATTAGAAAATAGAGTAAATCAAATTGTCGTTAAAAACCCTTCGTTTCAAATTATTCCAACTACTTTTTTTAATCACATCTGATGCGCGGTTAAAAATGTTTCGACTATATTTCCGATACGATATTCGTCGTTTAAGTGTTTGTACATTGAAGCTGTCCGGCTGGATACTATGTAAAAGAATCGTCAGATACCTTGCGCATTACAATCATTCTGTCGACTTTTCTTGTATATAGTAACATAAACAGAATCTATATGACACAATTTCGATCAACTGGATTTTCCTGTACTGAAATAATCGTGTCGCTTGATGACAATTTTACGTCTGATGGTGTTCCTGTTATTAAGACTTCGTTAGACATTGCATGTTGGAAACGGTATGGATGGCTCTTCTTAAATGAATCAACATTTGGAAATATATATAAAAATTATAGTTCAAATTATTTAATTTACTTTTATCTTACATAAGTAAAAAATATACTTTTAGAAAAATATGTAATGTCATAATTCCGTTGCTCATTCATATCGTTTTAACAATTTCGAAACAAATTGAACAAACAAATCAAATCCAAATATAATTTCTACATCAATGCTCAATAAACTTATTTTGAACAAATACACATTATTTGTTACATATTACATATGCTATTTAGAGACCCGCTTGCATGAGGCGAATCAATAAAATATGATTAGTAAAACAAAATGTTGTGAAAATTTACATTTCAATTTTCAGTTATTTAAACTACACAGTATAGATGTCATAATAACTGAAAATGATTCCGTTATTTTAATTTCACTTCCCATATTTTATTTGATCACAAATATTTTAGTACAGAATTATATGATTAAACAAATCATTTCATGTGTAATAAAAACAACGACTATAATTGTACACAGAATCATTCATTAGTATAGTCATATAACAGACCATTAATTTCACTTGACCATACTACAAATAAATGTCCATGTGGAATATTTCCAATATCAAATCTCAGAATTGTGTGCCGATCTCTCCACACATTTGTGAGGACTAAAACAGACCTTAACAAAGTTTGGAAACGTTTTAACTCAGTAGTATCATGTTAGAGGGTGATTATATAAACAATTAATATCACATAAAAACTTTTATCCTTCAATAACACGCAATGGATCTTGCATTAAAGATAAACAGGCGACAATTTCACGGATTTTAACCTCATTCCATATTTATAAAATGTTGCTCACGCTAAAAAGATAACTTTAGATGAACTAGATGACCTTAAATACATTTTTAAATGTAAAAGAAACGAATTTCGAATCGACATAAAATAAAATTAAATATCATTCAGAATCAAAACAAAAAAAATACTTGGTTTAAATCACAAAAAACAACTTTTAATTTACAATGACGATGTTTTGACGTAATTGATTAATTGTAATCACGATATGTTATATGTCGATTAATTTTTAATAATTGTAACATATTATTGATTAAATAGCATATGTTACTCTGAGTGAATTATGTAACCTTATAGTATTAATTATGATATACCCTTTATATAGTTTACCTTACATTTGCCTGTGATGAAAACTACAGCGTAAATGAGTGCAGTAAAAGCTCTTTTCCTTTATCATGTTCCCACTTTTTGATTTACCAGGAATTTTACCAAAAAGCGGGAACATTGCTAGATCTAGAGATAATTTATAGACCTAGAACAAAATTATTCAAATACAGTTATACATTTCTGCAAAATCCATTTCCCTTACCGTTTACTAATGACACAAGTCATTAACATCTGTGTTCATTAATTTCGTTTTGAATGTGTTCGGGTTCTTGAGGAATATCGAGAACTATATATATATATATATATATATATATATATATATATATATATATATATATATATATATATATATATATATATATATATATATATATATTTATAGATAGACTGTTATGCTGTCTAACTGACAGAAAAATAGGTAGGTAGGTAGACATATAGGATAGACAGGCAAACAGGGAGGCAGATAGACAGACAGGCAAACAGACAGACAGACACACACACAGACAGATAGATAGATAGATAGATAGATAGATAGATAGATAGATAGATAGATAGATAGATAGATATATAGATAGATAGATAGATAGAGAAAGAGAGATAGATAGATAGATAGATAGATGACATAGAACATTTTCAGGAAGTGCTTGAAACAAAACAGCTGTTCATGAAAACAGTGGAATAATTACAATGATATTCAAATTCGTGCAAATTCAAAATATTTAACGATGGAAAAGATCTATCATAATTTTTCCATTTTACTTGTGGAATAAAGTGAAAAAGAATAAAATTAATCTTATAACTCGCAAACAAATGAACATAACTAATCACCAACAGGTGCGTGTCTATCCATCTTTCCGTACTATGCAATCCAATTTTCCTAAATTTAACACCTTTTGCTTTTTTCTTTTGAAATATATTACTTTTTATCTTTCAATTTGTCATTCACCTACAGTTCCCATGACGTCATTTTTACTTATATCACTGTGTGGCATTTCTGTATAATTAGTCAGTCTGAATTTCTATTATCTATTCATTAAATAAACATCCATTTTGATTTCCAGCGAAATATCTACTATGTATTTCATTTGACACCACATGTATTTGTATTGGGTATCTAAAAGTCTTTTTATACGTTTAGACAAAGACATCATATTTGTGTTGCAAACTACATTATGCTTCTAGTGAAGTCTGCCATCGACAGTTGAAATCAAATTATGATTCTTTCCGGTTAAATGTCAGTTTAACCGTCACTGTGATATGTCCTAAGGGAATCTTACCATATATAAATATCAGAGTATAGGCGGAAGGCCGACTTTTTTTTTTACTTCATACAAGTCAAAAGAAACTCTCCTCATATTTCTACATTATTTGTGGAATGTGTAGAGGGTGAATAAGGGCTTCAAAATTTTATATCACTTATGCCAAAAGGTAATGGGTCGACAGCTCTAGGTATCACCAGTGGTATTTCCGTTTTCTATATTACAATGTCTCAGATAATAACAGGGATGTCACCTGTTGTCATTGAATGTAGAACAGGTCAAAAAAGATGACATGTTATACGCTAGTACAGTTGTTACCTTTATAACATAGATGACATAAGCTACAAGCCAGTACAAATGTTACCTCTATAACATGGATGACATATACAACAGGCTAGTACGGATGTTACCTCTATAACATGGATGACATAGATGACATAAACTACAGGCAAGAACGGATGTTACCTCTATAACATAGAGGACATATACTACAGGCTAGTACGGATGTTACCTCTATAACATAGAGGACATATACTACAGGCTAGTACGGATGTTACCTCTATAACACAGAGGATATATACTAAAGGCTAGTACGGCTGTTACCTCTATAACATAGAGGACATATACTACAGGATTGTACGGATGTTACCTCTATAACATAGAGGACATATACTACAGGCTAGTACGGATGTTACCTCTATAACATAGAGGACATATACTACAGGCTAGTACGGATGTTACCTCTATAACATAGAGGACATATACTACAGGCCAGTACAGATGTTACCTCTATAACATAGAGGACATATACTACAGGATTGTACGGATGTTACCTCTATAACATAGAGGACATATACTACAGGATAGTACGGATGTTACCTCTATAACATAGAGGACATATACTACAGGCTAGTATGGATGTTACCTCTATAACACAGAGGATATATACTAAAGGCTAGTACGGCTGTTACCTCTATAACATAGAGGACATATACTACAGGATTGTACGGATGTTACCTCTATAACATAGAGGACATATACTACAGGCTAGTACGGATGTTACCTCTATAACATAGAGGACATATACTACAGGCTAGTACGGATGTTACCTCTACAAGAAGAAAAAGTTAGCAGTGTCCTTTTATTTCAAGTTTAGATATATCGACGACGTTTTGTCAATTAATAATGACAATGTTCATACATATGGCAATACCATATATACCAGTGAACTAGAAATTAAAGATACAACAGAGTCAGTCACACTTAGACATTTTACTTACCATAGACACAGACGGGGAATTAACAACTAAGCTATACGACAAACGCGACAATTTAGCTTTCCATCGTAAATGTTCCTCATTTAAGTAGTAATATCTCACACTCATCCGCATATGGAGTTTATATTTCACAAATGATCCAATATGCCAGGGGGTGTTCAACATATGAACATTGCATATACAGAGGTAGACTACTCACTGACAAATTATGGACACAGGAATATCGAAAACCGCGTTTGATGTCAACGATCTGCAAATTCTACGGTCTGTAAAATAGCATTGTTTGCGATTACTCTGTTTCACTAAGTGAAATGTTGAGATACCTGTTCGATGGCGGTTGTTGAGAAGTCCGTTCCAATTATGACGAGGATTCGTTCCTCACGTATTTCATTTTAATATGACCGTGGACTCACGGCGGGTGTGACCGGTCGACTGGGGATGCATACTCCTTCATGGCACCTGATCCTACCTCTTGATTTCAAGAGACCCGTGATTGTCTATTTTTTACCAGATTTGTACCTATATCCTGGAATTCCAAATGATTTATACTTTGGTAACTGAGCTTTTTATATTACAAAATGGTTAATGTTACAGGCTTCTACGGGTGTTTCCTCTATATTATAGATGACATATACTACAGGATTATACGGGTGTTACCTCTATAACATAGATGACATATACTACGAGATTGTACGGGTGTTTCCTCTATATCATAGATGACATATACTACAGGATTGTACGGGTGTTACCTCTATAACATAGACGACATACACTACGGGATTGTACGGGTGTTTCCTCTATATCATAGATGACATGCACTACAGGATCGTACGGGTGTTAAATATAACATATATGACATATACTACAGGCTAGTACGGATGTTACCTCTATATCATAGATGACATACACTACAGGATTGTACGGGTGTTACCTCTATATCATAGATGACATATACTACAGGATTGTACGGGTGTTTCCTTTATATCATAGATGACATAAGTTACAGGTCATTACAGGTTTCACTTTTATATCATAGATGTATATCTATATAAGTCATAACTTGTGGAACAGGACAGTACAGTGTCACATCGACGTCTTCAATGATAAACCCACAAACATGTTATTATGGCATGCCAAAATAAACCTCATGTTTTTCCATCAATACGTGTTTTTCTCATTAACTCACATAAACTTGAGAAACATTAAATCTAACTAAGATAAACTATGGTTAAGTGCGCTAAATCATTAATGTGATTTTAGCGCATGTAAACCTAGGTTTTCTAAGTTAAACCTGGATTTTCTGTAATTGATCCAAATTGCGACACCACATTCACAGTTATAAGTTAAACCCAGCCTTTCTCTACTTAAGCCTAGTAGTTCTAGAATCTCACACGAACTGGAGACAACAGAGAAGAACTAGGTTTAACTTTAGAAAAACAAGGTTTACTTTTTTGTGATTTTGGCGTGTCATATGAGTTATCAAGGTTCTCTACTGTCAAACCTATTTTTTCTCAGTAACATACATTAACATGTGAGGAACAAGATTTAACTGGGCAAAATCACATTATTGAGTATTTAAATTAATAGATAATCTGTTCACAAACAAATCTTGACAAACATGGCATAATTATTCATAGGGTTAACTTCATGATGTCATTGGAAAAATCCTCATGGTTGTTACGTGTACAAAAACAGGGCTACCTATGTATGTCACGTAGGACAGGTGTTACATTTTGATTGCCAACATGTTTTCTATTATACTCAGAGCATCCAAAAAAGTGAACGGGATCTTTTATTGTCATAGCAATTCCCCTCTATAATGCTTGTGATTACTGTGACAGAATAAAACACACACACACACACACACACAGACAGATATATATATATATATATATATATATATATATATATATATATATATATATATATATATATATATATATATATATATATATATATATATCCTTTTTCTAAGCATTGTCAATTCCAAAGTTGTTGAAATTTAATTTTGATTATTTGTAGTTAGCATACGTTTTCTTGGTGTAAAAGCCCATCCCATCAACCATCATACGTTTTGTTTACCTGACGCGGTAAGATGTACAGGTAAACTGCAATATAAAAAACCATCAAATAATGTAGATGTCCATGAAAAGGTAATTGTCATAAGTTTTTGTTCATTTTCTTAACAGGTTTCTTGCTTCGATGAATTTAATTTATATTTATGAAATACTTTCCGATTTATTTTTGTTGATATCGTTTACTTAAGATGTTAATGATACAGTGAACCTGCAAAGTTTCTCAGTATAGTAAGTCCAAATTTCAAACCACATGAAACCTAGTGTTTCCTTCTTGTCTGATAAAATTGTAGAAGAGTTAAAATATCCATTATTCTGGTTCATCTCCAGACTGATAAAAAAAAATTTACTTCCACTGAATAACCCAATCTTCAGGGTTATATAATGTATATTACTGTGTTGAAGATCCACAGAATTTGAATTGTCGTATTAAAAAGGAAACATTATCAGTTCCAACGCATCTTTTACTATTGCACGAATCACTTTTTCGATCTCAATAGAACTAAGCTATTATACTAACTAACGTACCATTCAATATAGTTGATATTAGTTCTCGCAACTTGGCAACAATTTTACTATATCCTATATCTAAAAATCTGTAAAGCGGGTCGAAAGCAAGTATCCAATCAATCTCTCTCTCTCTCTCTCTCTCTCTCTCTCTCTCTCTCTCTCTCTCTCTCTCTCTCTCTCTCTCTCTCTCTCTCTCTCTCTCTCTCTCTCTCTCTCTCAACAATACAATGTCTAGATACTTCTGTTCAGGATGTATTAAGTACATTAGAATTTGTCATGACAATATCTTAGTCTTTCAATTTATCGATTTGTGATTGTTGAATTTGCAAATTTTGTATTAAAAAATATAAAGTTTATATATAAAAACATATGAGATCGTTTGCCCTCAGTATTAGGCATTCAGTATGTATACATCAAGCATTTTTCGGTTTTTTTATTACAAGAATAAATATATCAGACAATAGAGTTTGATTCTATTATTTTCAAATATCAGATTTTAAATTAGGTATTTTTCTTCAATATATTTCGACTTTTTAGTTTTTTCTTTATCCAACAGTAAATAAACTACAATAAACAAAAATATATAGTAAATGTAAACATCCAACACAGTGTTAAAACAGGCGTTGTCGATACATATTCACCGTTAACTATAGTTAATCATGTATTTAATGCTATGTACAAGTCGGTATATTATCATCGTAGAAATGTCAGTTTTTGAATTTTGAACGTTGTTTAACGCCAGACGCAACAATTTTTCAGTTATATGGTGGCGACCAGTTTTTAATGGTGGAGAAGAGAACCCGGTTACAATGTAGCAGGGAAGAGACCACCGGCCTTCCACAAGTAAACTGGCACACTTTCTTACAAAAATCAACTTAGGCTCTAGCGGGACTGACAGGAAATGAGAGGCTTCATGATTTAAAGCCCGATGCTCCAACCACTCGGTCAATATTTTTGATACATGTTCAATTTAGAATCGTATAATGTCGACAAACTAAATGTGTAGTAATTGTCATTTCAGAAGTGTGTGTCAAAGAAAAAACGTACATAATCGATACAAGTTTAACATCAAAATATGAATTATCAAATTGTTGTTGTAGAAACAAATATTATCAACCTTCGATGAAGAAATGTGCATTGTCGATACATGGCAAGGGCGAGACATGCATGTCAGTGATCGATAAGATAGAAGAGAGTACTGTCGATCATAGTTGATGTCGAGAAATTGTCGATAATTATCATGGTCTATCATGGTCTCACTATTAACAATTGTTCTGTCACAACACGAACAGAATGTTTTCATTGTCGATAAATTGTGACCAAAGAAAAATGTTTTGCATAACAATACTCAATGTAGATATCTGAATTGTCGATAAAAGTGTTATGGAAATAAGTGTTATTAATACCCATGTAAAAATTGTAATGTCAATATAAGCCAATTTGGCGACGTGTTCTGTCGTTTCATGATGTCTACAACAAATATTGTCGATATACGGTCAAAGTAAACGAAGTTTTATAGTTTATATATATAAACTGTATATCTTACTTACTCAGTTAAGAAAGCAATATTATATGTAAGCAATACATACATGTATACTGATCATCTAATTCCATACTTTTATCCACATACATTTTCACAAATTACTGAATGTAAGTAAAAATGATGAAGATCGTGTATAAATGTAACAAAATTTATTGGCAAACTCAAACATCAGATGATATTTAATATAGTTCTGTATTCAATGGTGTAAACATATAGAGATTCTCCCCTCTTTGTTCTATTTAAAAAGTCAAAACACTGTCAAGGTATACACTATCATGTTAACCTTTGTGACACATATACAAAATGAAATGTACAAAACTCTAGCACTTAAAGAGTATATTGCAACTAACGGTGCTAAATTCGGGATTTCTAATCTAAATTATTCATTTTCCTACAAAATAATTGCAATAAAAATAGAAACAATCACTAACAATGCGTATCAGAAGACCATTTCCTTCGTGTTAAAATTGATCCTTTGCTACACGAATTTAGAAAGAAAATAACTTCTTGACGCACTTCTTTATTATTTCCAAAAAAGGATAGAATTCAAATCAATTGCTCTGTCTTATCAAAAGTAGAATTATTTTCAACAAAACAAAATATTTCTTTGCAATCATAAAATATGGTTACTTAGTGTGTAGAATAATCTTAATACATTTCTAGTTACAAAGTTGATGGCAAGAAAATTTGTTCTTCGTTTTAATTTTGTACTAATATAGAAATGTAAAGATTTTACAATGTAAGTAAGATGTCCTTTGATAACATAAATGCATAAAACTATATAAGTGATATATATATATATATATATATATATTTATATATATATATATATATATATATATATATATATATATATATATATATATATATATATATATATATATATATATATATATATATATATATATATATATATATATATATATATATTGTATAGCATTCGCCACACGTTACCTGTAATATAAATGTTTAACAAAGTTTAATGGAAAGTTAATTTTTTCGAACAATAAAGCCAAAAACATTTTTGGTTTCTGAATCGAAATTGTGGTGTCACTATGTAATTCTGGGGTACACAGACACCTAAAGCTGTCAATGATATAGTTAACTAACCACTGATTATTTGAAATCCTTATTGACATTGTTACAGCAATGATCAATACAACGAAATGAAATTAATATATTCATTTACTGTTTGTTGCTTAGTATATATCTACTGGTCTTTTCATTTTAAAATCTTGTAATTTAATAGTTCAAATATAACAAATAATATATTTAAAACAAAACATGGCCATTCTAGTTTTGTATAATATTCTTATTCATAAAGAGAGAGGAAAGTTTTCCATTTCATATTTAACAGGTTTAAACAGATAGGAGAACACTCAAACTTAGATAAAATCGGTTTATGAATTAATGTAATATCTATAAAATGTAAATCGATATTGTTTAATAAAGCACAAAAAACACCAACTGATTTCAAATTGATCTCTTGGAGCGACACATTCAAATATATTGCACATTTGTTTTGATTCGTGTGTAGTGGTGAACATCGTTACAAATTTATCTTATAAAAGAAGGAAAATATGAGGATCGGAGTTAGCGAAAGTAAAGATGAGTTATCTTGTAAAAATATAGTCATAAAATGTCATGTTATATACGCTAAAATAATCAACATTGTCGATAAAAGGCAGATTTCAAAAACTAAGTAGAGAACTCATGCCCATAGTCATCTGTACTGGATATACATAAACAGTGCAAAATAACAGTATACCATTTTATATGAGACTTGTTGTATTTAAGTGCTGGAAAAGTGCAACTTTAATATTTGATTTCTGTCTATCAACAAGAAACCCTAATTGCGCATTAATATTAACATTATTATGCTTTAAAATACAAAGACTTATTTTAGATGCATGACAATTGTTGTGTCGTTGCATCCATCTGAGCAAAACCGAGTGTTTAAAATGAAATTAATGTATGAAATAAAATATGTACATTTATGGATATAAACACGTGTAACTCCTTTCAAATGTCAAATTCTCATTCACACACAGTCACCCATGATACACAATGTCTTAAAGATGTTCATGATAAATAATGAGTGAATAAAAAAATCAACTTCTCGTGTGAAATACCATTTCATGATAATTGTCTTGTACGAGAAATTCATTTGATGTCAGAAACAATCTCTTCTTAAATAATATTGAATCTCATAAACTTCTTTGTCAGTCTTGCATATGGTTCTACTCAAAGAATGAGGTAAAATCTTGGTAGCATTGGTGTGCCTCGAAATTGCTAATTGTAGTCAGTTACACCCAGTTACCGATTAAGTATCGGGTTCACAAGAACACTTCTATACTTCTGACGGTGAAGTGTCCTCAATCTCGATGGCAAAGTCAAGGCTTCTGCGCACTCAGCCTACAGTCAAGAACTACAATATTTAATGTTTGCAGTATTCATTAAGATTTGGATGGGCTTGCTGCAGCAGCAGGGGTATTTGGTTCGTTTCTACCTGAGACGGCGGGTTGATAGTAATAGGGAGCATCTGTAATGATAAAAATGTTATATATATATTATAAACATACTACCAAAGTTATAATATTATCTGTTGGTTTCATTATAATGTACTCGAAGCTGTTGTATCTCAAATAACTGAATATGCATCACTGATTTTTTCCCTCATATTCACACATTTTTACACCATAGGTATACTAAAATTATCATAATATCAATACCTCCATATTATACAAAATAAAATATTGTGTAGAGCAAAATGTTCTAATCAAATGCCATAAATCAGTACATTCGTTTCATTTAAAATAAGTTACAATTCTTCTACATAAAATAATAATAATAATAATAATAATAATAATAATAATAATAATAATAATAATAATATCGGTGAGGATAATGATAATGATGATTTAATTCGATATAGCAAAAGTAAAAATTACAAAACTAGAAATTTTATATCTATTAATAGACTTACTTAAAATTCCTGTAGGCGTTGTATACCGCATGGCCCAGGACGGGTCTGCTGTATATGGAGCAGTTTGATATTGTGTGTAGGGAGCGGCTGTGGCATTGTAGTATTCTCCACCTTTTATATAAAATCACAATATTTAAAAATAAGTAATAATGACACTAAAATAGAAACATTTCATTATTTAAGTATATATTTCATATATATCTTTAAGAAAAGTATAAATTGCAATTACGAAGTTCAAAAATTGACAATCTCTCACTAATGAGTTACCCCTCAGTTGTAAAGTACATTGCATTATTTCGTATCTCTTGATATGAGAAATAACTTTAGTTGCTAGTAATTTAACAATCATTTTACTATATTAATTTGTAAAAAAAATCTATGATATACATGTAGTTATGGTCGTTTAATATATTATTCAAAATGATAAGAAATATGCACTCTCTATCAGTAAAAGAGTAGGAATACATAAAGCATTATTCGGTCATATACGACGTCTAAGATGAAGGTCAAAGTACCAAGAGGAGTGATTTGGTCATATCTGAGATTTTGTATATCTTATAGTACATTTACATCAGATTTATCACTTTGTTTGTTATGTTTGGTACTTTGTAATAAACACCCTACTAGTTAGATTTACTTTCAGTTAAAATTAGTATTCTAAAAGTAGTCTGAGATATACCCCAATATGTAAAATCCATTCCCAACTTAACCCAGAAGGCTTTTATACCTAAAGAACTTTGCGGTGGTCGTTAATATACATGTACCACGGTTAACATATCGGCCTTACACGTTATCTTAATGTTACATTGCAAACTCTGATATTATTACAGTAAAACCTAACATATCAAACACAATGTGTGGGATGATCTTTATACGGGAATCTTTTTATATTTGCATATACGTTTTTTAATCGCGGAAACTAACATCATGCTAGAATTGTAACATATAAGATTTGATTAGAAGTGTTAACCAACTAACGTAATGAAATACATTTATACATTTATCTTTTTTTGTGGTTAATATTTGGATTTGATTTAAATCATAACCCAATTGCAGTCCTCTGTTTACGTTCTACTTTGTAAGAATACTGTAAAATTTATCATACTACACTTCAACTTGTTTAATTCATTCTATTTAAATATACCATTGTCTTACATTTACAGAATAGGTCAATCTAAAATAAACGTTTTTATTTTTTTTCTACAGATAAATGATTCATTCTGAGTCTGTAATTCTTTAGCATAGATTTGAACGGAGATAAAGATATTTAACAAATTATGTATCGTTTAATACATTTTCCGAATTTACACTTTAACAATCATATCGGAACTAGAGGCACCCCGTTTGTTTTCTTTTTGAAAATTTACAATAATAATGTCAATTTATCAGGTGGGTGATTTATCAGAAGCGTCATGCAATGGGTCGCCATGAAGGGGAGCGAGGGAGACTTTCGTGACAATACACGGTTCATTGTATTAAGCATTGTTCTACATCGGAATGATAACAAACGGACTGGATCGGATGACAAATTCCGCAAACGTACGGAGACGATGAGACAAAATGTAATGGCAGATAGCCAGAATATATGATACAAGATTTTAAGATTAAACATAAAGTTTAAGACTCCAAATAATTACTTGTTGTTTTATGTAAGCTTATGAATATAACAATGAAGTCAAAAAGCTGAAAATTCTCTGATTACCACTACGACCACAAAAAACAATACCATGGAACACGACTCATTACAGGAAAATGTTTGTCTTTTCACGATTTCTATTTCCACATTGTTCTTGCTTTCAACACCAAAATACGTGTTATATTGAAAATGAAAAACTCATTTTTCAGTTGGCAAGAATACCTTTGCCGTGATTGTAATCACATATACAATTCCAAAAAACCTTCACTATATATTTTACGAGGAGGGCTTTACATTAGAAATTTATCAAAAAGTACTATCAACAAAGCAAAAGAAAAATACTTTTACAATGAAATATATTCGAGAACTCATATATATATATATATATATATATATATATATATATATATATATATATATATATATATATATATATATATATATATATTTAAATATATATATATATATAATATATATATTATTTATTTTATATATATTATATATAAATATATATATATTTTATATATAATATTTAATATTATATATATATATATATATATAGTATACTATATATATATATATATATATATATATATATATATATATATTATATATAGTGTAGGTGTGTATATTTTTGAACGACACTCTTAGATCCAATAATTCCTAAACTATCATAACGATAGACAGCAGAAATTTGCAGCATAATTGCAATGGAAATCACGGTAGAAGTCTTCAAATCAAACAATTAGGACCGAACGTTTACTGATCAAAGATTAACAGAGTTTTGATCCACTACACTATTAAAATTCCATCGGGGCCAATTATTTTGGGGACCTTTCAGACGAAATAGATTAAATTGAATGAAGAAATAAGCGATCTGATTTCGATATCAACGGAGTGGTTTCAGAGCTCGACACAAAACGGGCCTTGATGGTTGGTTATCTGATCCCTGCGAGAGAATTCTAGGCAGATCTATGGATATTAAGATACCAACAACATATTGCAGCTAGTGTATTTTGTTTGCCGTGCTATATTGATTGACGATCAGCGCTAACGTTATCAGACATGTATCATCTCCAGGTTCATATTTCTGTCATTTGTTTTCGCGAAATAACGATTTTATCGGCCAAATAAAAACATTACGAATCTGTTAATTTGTTTTGCATGTCCTTCGAATTCTATCAAAGACTAACCGTGGGAGACGTTATGACAAATCTGAGCGCCCGTTTCAGATAAACTGTGACAAATTTAACAGCATTTATCTTGCTCTACTGTTTTCGTTAAAATCAATTCTCTTTCCCTTAATTTACATACGTATTTGATAGGGTTCTTTTTATTGCTTTCCATTAACTTTTAATGGTATACATGTCATAGCCTTGTATATCGATAACCATTTTCATATACCCAAATTATAATGACTTTACATTCTTATAAAGAACGTCACCACGTCTGTATTTGATGTATTTTATATTTCCAAAGGTAACTTCTATTTCCATTTTAAATGGGTAATTCTTTAATTTTTCTAAAAAAAAATCAGTATATACAAATGTTTAAATTTAGGCAAAAATATTTATCAATAAATACTGTTGCTTACTAAAATCGTCATTTGATAATTACTACATCATAATTACAATACGACTGAGACAGCTTCAGATGCAAGTGCGCATCTTACTAACAGCTGAAATACATTTGTACGATTCTATCCATTTCAGTTTTGTTATTAGAATTGTAATGCATTGCATTTCAAAACTTGAGAAAAAAAACCTTTGAGATGTTAAAGTTTAGAAAACAATCGAAAAATATTATTAAAAGCGACAGGTGCCTCTAGAGAAACAGTAAGCGATAGTAAGAAAATGCAAGATTGCTCTGTGATGGGATTAACCATAGGCAACCTACTTAATTCTTTGATAATCATTTAATCAAAACTATTTTCATTAATGAAAATCCAAGATTAAAGGCTGAATAGTCAATTTGTAAGCAAAGCAAGGAACCGTACCATATTCAGTCTTTCTTAAAGGGTACTAATTCATTTCTTAAAAGCATAGTCCATATTTTGAAAATTACTAAAACCAATTTCATTATTTATGTGTATAAACACTCTAGATAAATATCAAAGTATTTAACCTTTTATCCAAAGCGGTTAACACGTCTAAGCGATAGCAATATAGACACAATTCCCTTTGAAAATGTTTTGATGATAAATCTGCACAGATCTCAATCCGTGATCGCTATCCTTAGAGACTCAATACTTTGGTGTTGATGTGATTCTCTGCAATTCTAGCAATTGTTCCGTAATTTTATTAACCCATCTCCGTTATTGTATAGTACTATGACAAATGCACACGAGAAAGGCCATTAGCAGAGCGTGCTATCATTGCGTCTCTTAGAAGTATTGTAATGTTGAAACGAATGACATCAATTTTATTTTGCCATCAGTGTTCTTATTTTAGTTTTTACAAATACCCCGGTAATTTAGTTGATGAATGGATCAACCGAAGTCACATGTTAACGAGACAGCATGTCTCAACCATGAGCACGTTATGGTCAATTATCAAGAAATCAAATTTTACAAAAAGGTTCACAACATTTGGCGTTTTTATGAAATTTAACTGATTGTAGTTGTCGAATGCATACCTTAATGGGATTCCGGTTACGGCATATTTATGTGTTATTTTACAATGATGGACTAACTTTCATAAGCTGTAAACATAACAGATTCCACGCCATGTTCTCGTATCAATCCTATTCTGTTTATAAATTTGTTTACTTGTATTTATTTATCTATCTATTCATTCACTTTTATTCCTTATACATATTTTGATTTAATATCGTTTGTTTGACTCAAGTTTGATTATAAAAAAATAATAAATTTTACTAGTAGATAATACTCTATACACTGTTTTGTACAAACTACCATATCTATGTAATACATATTCTAACCTGATAAACATAACAGTGAACAGTTGAACATTTGAACAAGTATACAGCTGAGAATTAAATAATATTACTATAAAATACACTTTAAAATTGTGGTAAATGCATTTCAAAAGACTAAAATTTGAATGAAGTTTAAAAAACAACCTTATTTTAGTTCGTATATTTTCAATTTCACTATCGTACGTTTACCTCAATTACATTATGTAAAAACCATTTCAATAAAATAGATGTCTATACATATGCCATTATATACTAAGTGTGAAAATGGGACGTACAATATTCCCATGTTTTTTAAAATCTAAAAAGATAATACTAAAACAGTAAAAACTCAGAATTATATGTTATTTTCTATACAACGTTTTCTCGAATGATGCAGAAAAAGAGTTTTTTTTTTCTAATTATCAATAATGATACAGATGCTTATTCTTATTGTTATGTAATGGTCAAATAACAAATGGACTGTGAAAGAGAGAATTTCCTTGAATAATTTCGCAGATGAAATTTTGTTTGATAAGATACAATCTGGCGTAAAAATTTATTTCATAATCAAGTTTACAGTATCCCGATACTTCTATAATTAGTTGCATGTTCGGTTCTTCTTCAATAAGTACCCATAAATGCCGATTATATTCTCATAAATTTCGGTCTGTTTGTGACGTTTGACTGATCTGAAATGTGGCGGAAACTTTATGAGCCTCGTTACATTTCCTTGTTCTATCGTCAATGTCATTTTAACATCGAATTGTTGAGAAACATTACAAAATATTGATGACATCGTCGCTGAATCGAGTCGAAGCACCGTAATAAGACGGTTAAAAGACTGCAGAATTATTGAGCCTTCAATTTGTTCCATTTGAGAAATATTATCAAACGGTTTTAATTTGTTAATCTATTCCGGGGCGAACAATAGAGCTTCCTTGTTCCAGAAGAGTGGCATGATTAATGAAGAAATTTCCTATCCGATAATTCAAGAATATTCCGTCTATATAGTCGAATTACAAGCTTGATGAACATGTCCTAGGCTCACTGGCTTGGAAAATATAATTTTACGAAAGGTATGACAACAAACCAAATATTTTCTCGAAAACAGAAATATTTGTTTATTAATGAAGCAAATAGATTATGGTATTATATGGATACTAGTAATTCCATAAAGCAAGTATCTGCTGTAGCACCGAAAATGTAACGTAAAAAAGTAAAAAGTGAGAAATAAAAGTCAAGATACAAACAGATATAACCATATGCAAAAATGACTGAGGAACAAAATAGTCAGACAACTGATAAAGCCATTCCACATCAAACACGCAGCAATGATATTTGACGATATCAAACACTTTTTCTCAAGACATCTAAGAAAAAGATAAGCAAAGATCTATCTTTGACAGCTATATGAGGGAGAAATGATGGCTTGGCAACAAACCTGACAAACTTTTCTCTTATCGCGCATGCACGTGTTTTGTATCAGTCAAATTTCCGGTAATCTTTCAATCGGGAAGATTTTGTAGTAAGTTTGTTTACTATGTGCAACACATGTTAACAATGATTCAATTTGTCTGTACTGTCATTGTGATTGATTAGTCTACAGAAGAATAATATTTCAAATTATATGTTCCGTATAATTTATGTTTCGGTACATAGTTTAACTTTAATCTCACTACATTCTGTATCATGCATACAGAATTCTATCCAAATTTCAATTCAAACACATATATCAATTTATACTCGCTTGGCAATCATGAAACATTATATAACCTGGTGTCTTGCAATGGGGAATAATTGTTTTTTACAAATTTAGTCTGAGTAACTTTTACACTTACTCGGAGCATTTGTTGAGCTATAATTTCCACTGGATATAACAAAAGGTTGTACTACTGTGCCAACTACAGCTTGACTTGGGTATGAGATGTGCGAACTGTTATAACTGCTGGTCTGACCTGGGGGAACAAAAATTCTGGTTACTTCATGCGCTCTCCTTTGGTTCAGTAAAAACATCAATTAAGTGTTATATATTAAACAGTAGTCCATTGCGCTCCTGTCTTTTGAAGGTCTGATCGCCAAACCAATCAAATAAAAACGCAAAACAAAATTCGAATCCTCGTTGGAGTGTAATTATAGATGTGCTAATCATAATTGCCTCGAATCTTTTTCGCAATTCAAAATTCAAAATCAATATCGTTTATTTCCGGTTCCATCAATCAAATATCAGTTTTCATCACTATTCGTCTCGATATAAATGGAGTTCGTCTCCTCTTGTAATATAACTTTTATTCGCGATGGAGAGCTTTTGATATTAAACACAAAAAAATGTCAGCTAGATCCATTGCAAGATGAATTATTTTAGAAAACTCAGTTTTAGGCTGAATATCGTAAATAATAAATTAATGGCCAATATTTGTGGATAATTTCAACATTCGAGCGATTACAAAAATTACTTTGTGGTTGATGGCATGCAAATGAGAGATTACATGTTGAGGTTTCTTATTAGCAGATGCTAGAATATGCATGCAAGTCTTGAGTGTGTTAATACTTGTTAGTCTAATGTACCTTTCCCACAACTTTCTACTATCAATAGAGAAACAAGAAATGCAGTGATAAATATATCATACATGCAGAGCTAGCGTGCACATGCGCTTTGCATTGTTTCACAGAAGCGGAAGAAGGTAAATTGTCAGGAAATTGGCACAAGCTTTCTCTATCAAACATCAAAGTTTGACTTCGGAAATGAATACCATGTCATCATTTTACATCAATGAGACACTTGGTTGCTTTGAAGTTCCTATTTTACAAATTAAAGCACTTTTGACTCTGCGTGTATTTCAAACTTAAAGTATTTGTCAACATGAACTATATGATCAATGTGTATATCAGAAAATTAACTCCTAGCGTTAAATGTTAAGACAATTAGCTAGGTCTTTAATCATAATCTAATTCCGATAAAATTGTTCCGTTGCTTCAAACAAGCCATTGTACATGGAGATATACAAGGAAAAAACGCATGAAAAGGAATTTGAAAAAAAAGTTTTCTTCTAATTATCTGACTGAAGGGAAGTGAATTACTCTTTTATCAAATAACAAGTAAATTTGACTCCAGTACATATTTTCCGTCAATTCATACAAATGTATTTACAAGATAATTACGTGTATTTGGTATAATTATAGTTAATAAAATCAAAGCCAAACTGTACTTTTGTATGCATGACTCAAGGAAAATATAAACAAAAATCTGCTTCTGAACCATAATTCCTTTGCTAATTCATAAACATTTATAATTAATTTGGCATAATTTTGTTGTTGCTGCTATTGTTGTTGTACAATATTATTTTTGTAATACAATATTTTTTTCCCTCGTGTTTAGATTACTCAGATTATAGTTTTATATATGATGAAATTTAAATAAAATAAAAAGTAAGCAAACTAATTATAGAAAAGCATTTGGCAAAACTGAGCAGCAATATGGCAGAGCTTATGATTTCATGATGTTATATAAAATGAAGCATGTTCCTGTAAAATTAGTTCTGAAGCTTTAGATGAATGGTTTTGAAAGTATGAAACAAAATAAAATACTGCAAACGTACACTTTAAAGAAGACTTCTGTCTTGAAAACACTCAGTTTCGTATCAATTGTCTTTCTTTGCAATCTGAAAACTTTGTGATATACTGCTACATACTAACTAAAATAATAAAAACAAAAACCCACTCCATTTTTCAACTATTTGTGAAAGTGTTTCTAAAATCCTAGACAAAAGTGAACTGAAAAATAAAGAACATGCTTACTTGAGAATTGTCCAGTAAACGACGGCAATGGTGTATAAGACTGGGTTAAGGTGGGTTGAACGGGTTTAAGCTCTGTCAAGTTACTTGCTCCCCCGCTGGTGGGGGTACCAGGCTTGGGGGAAGGGGTGTTGTTATTATTGTTGGTAGTTGTTGTGGTGGTTGATGTGCTATTGTTGTTTGCTGAAATGGGGAAACAATAGCATGCATGGAGTACTTATGCATAATGCAAATATAAAAATGAAGAAAAAGTAAAACGTAAAAGCATTCACAAACTGTCAATGATAGCAACACCGAAATATACAAACTAAAATGAAGCAAAGTATGGCTTATTTTTATTTTACTCACAAACTATGACAAAGCAATGAAATTATTTCTAATCTAACCAATTGCAGTTTCAATAAAAGAACAAATGCTTCAAAGATGGATTTATTTCCTTTCTTGACAAAACTAACCAGATCAATGTGATTTACTGTTTATGAAGAAGACGATAGAGTTTAGTAAATCTGATTATGACGGAATTATTTTTATCATCTGGTTTATTTATTGGTCTATTTCCTGTGTTTGAATGGAAAGCGGACACGCACATGACCAATGTATCAAATCTAAGGGACTAGTTCGGTATTCCAAACTTCCGTTTTCTATCAAAACATGGGATTACGTAGGGCAGAAGTTTGGTAACTTTCTAAAGATTAGAAAAACTATGATATGTTAATAAATGGGAACCTAAGCTGAAACATGGGACATGTTATAAAACATTTTACATCAGTTCACCACGCGACTAAATTACATTCAAAAGAATAATAATGGAGATGTTCCTTGACTTTGTCAGTACAATCAAAGATTTCTACCAATTTCAATATCTTATCTTACTTTTAGTCGAAGTAAGAAAAGGTCGACTCTTCTTGACCTAAAGTCTTTGAAACTTTCATAACAAAGAATTATTTCTGGTGGACAAATGAAATTATCAAAATGATATCATGCTGAATTATAATCACTTAACAAGACATACATTTGACCTGATTTTCTCTTTATACAGAATTATACTCACTGAGCAAGACACAGACTTTAGATCTGATTTTCTCTTTATACAGATATAAAAATTTCAGATACCAAAGTATAAATCAATAGAATGTCCAGAATTATAAATGATATGACGTTATTTAAAACGTCTAGTGAGTCGACTTTGATAATTAAAAATAAATAGTTAACTGAAATCATTTCGGGTATCTTATCATGTTTTAGATAAGATTATACATTTGCTGATATGGACGTAGGATTTTTCGACAATGATTTGTATATCAAAATTTTACAAAGGAAAGAATATATTACTATGGGTGAGTATGACTCATTACAGATAGTGTTAGAAAGCAGGTGGACATTTTGTGAAAAAAATGTACCTTCTTGAAATTGATCTTGGGAGGACGATTGTGCCGCTTGTGCCACAACAGTAACCACTATTGGTTTCAAATCCTGAGATGCATTTTCAGGAATATCAGTGGTAAGTGATGGACCTCAAAAATTAAAAAAAGAATTGGTATTCAAAAAATGAAAAGGGGATGACAATAATTCTAAAATTAATCAATTGTTTTTAATCTGAAAATAATGCAATTCACAAATAGCATTCCATTCAAAAAGGCGTGCAAATATGGAACACACGTGCTAGATATTATATTTAACACATTGAAACAGATTTACATTAAACATGTAACCACGTGGGTGACAATACACATTTGATTTACTCTGTAACATTATGTTAGTTTTACAATTAGTCTACTGCTGGCTAGACGAAGACCAAATACAATATTACAACAGATATACAAATACATTAATCTTACCTAATGTTGGATTATAATTTGTTGTTGCATTTTGAGATTCTGTATTTGTTACTGTTCCAATGGCAGGAGATGGCATGGTATATTCCACTGCTGATGGAGGTTTTATTTCGCCTGACACCGTCGTCGTTGTAGTGACAAACTGAGCATTATATGATGGGGGAATATTTGCTGGCACAGCAGCGGGATACATCTGTCCATTGTTTAAAATCAGAGTATGGGGAATCTGTTGACCCTCCGGAACGCCTCCATTTTCTTGTCTAGCTATTTTTGGAGGTCTAGCCGTTGCATACCACATCTAGCAAGTAAACAATAACAACATTATATTTCTAATTATGTGATATATTTCTTTAATTATGTGTAAAGTTGGCAATAAACTCTTAAATGAATGTGTATAATACAATTTTACTTACATCCATATTATTATTTGTATTTGGTTCTGTTTTGACTTCTGGTTCATGGCCATTTACGACTGAAAAGATACAATATTGACTCTATAAATTATTCTTCATTACAGAAAATGTACATTTGTCTATTGATTGACAATGTCACTGTAAAAAATACTGAAATCATTTCACAATTATAACAATACAAGGGAATTTGTCATTACCATTCTGAAGTTTTCAATGGTTATTTATTTGTTAATTCCTGCTGACAACTCTTTCGATTTGAGGCAGTTGTTCCTTTATTCCATTACAATATTTCCCAATTACTCTTAATTTCCTTTCTTGGTTATGTTTTCATCTTCGCCGAATCTAAGGCATCAATGCATCGTAATAGAAAATAGCCCAAAACATCCTGAAGTCTCTCGGCCTGGTAATATACACCACTTTACCGGATGTCAATGCAATGGATGTAGCATTAAGTCAATGACATATTCAAGAGGTGTCTGTTTTAACGACAAGAAAAAGAGCCAGAAATCTGATTTGTGTACGGTAAAAAGGACATTCAATAAGAACATAATGGCATTAGTCTGAAGCCACCAGAGGCACGCGACAATCTGATTTCTGGAATTAGTCTTCTCAATGTGAAATTTATTTGTTATTCTTGCTTGATGATAATTTTGTTATTTTGATTACATTACGAAACAACAGATTTTCCTCGATTGATAAATACATTTACAAGCCGACTAAATCCACGTCGTTTCACACGAGTATGAAGTATCACACACATTAATCGTTCACATCCATACATGAAATGGATTATTCATTCAACTACCGCAAGGTACACTGCAAATTTCATCAATAAAATCATTTCCAATTACATCAGAATTAATATATCCTTTATCACACTAATCATCGCCATGACGTCAACATCTATTTACGAACATTGCCTCTTTCAAATTCAGTTCCGTTTTTGTTATTTAAACCCTTGTCTATAAAAAGACAACTAAAATAGTTTAGTCTATACAAATATACTTCATTTTGATTTTGGCTGTTTAAATATTGAATTATCTGTAGAATGGTTGTACATTTTATGTGTATCTTTTCAGAATGGTGTTTACATTTAAATGAAGTCAAACAGTTATGACTAGGACAAAATACATATTTGTTAGAGTAAATTAATTTGTATCCATTTACAATATATTTCTTTAAATTCTTTGTTTTGCTCAAAAGACAATTAACACACACATGTTCTTTCTTCCGTTATTTTCAAGGATGTCAAAGAGCTTACGTATTGTCACAAAGTTCATGGTTAAGAAATAATTGTTAATCGTAGCTAACGGTCTCATCCGGTATTCCAGTCGCTTAAACGCGGAATTTGTAAATTTCTGCTATCTTATTCTTTTGGTATATTGATTAAACAAATGCGCGCTTTCAATATATGGAATATATTTGCAATTTCAGGTATTTCCTTTATTTCCTCAAAATGTTTTACTTTGGACTTCAAACCAATTCCTTGATATCTAATACACAATAACACACTTTCATGATAATTGTTGTTTTAATTTTAATAATTCAATCTTATTATTTGCTTTCTTTCATCATATATGTTACCTGTAAAATCTTTTAATGTTGAACCATTAACTCTTATCGGCATTTTAATGGCGAACTGGTGTAACTCATTAATTATTGAAATTTCTCTCAAGCATTTAGCATCATTACCGATTTCTCGTTATCACTGGAGAATGTTGGGACATCACAAGTTATCTCTCGTTTGTCTCAATAGACTATCTGTCCATAGCCAGACTGGTCTACATTGTTATGAAGACTTTGATGATTAATCTATCTATTTCGATGTCAAACAACTCACATTACGTTACGTCAACTAAGGGGAAGCTATAGATTCTCTTTCAGCAAATATCGCGTGGTTCTTGATCGTTTTAGCGTAGTATATAAAAGATATAAAGTGTCTAATTTTTTTTCGCACTGACAAATTAAGTGTAGAAGTCTTGTTGTATCCCTTTCACATATAATACAACATTTCTAACAGTAACTTTTAAAACAGAATTTCCGTTATAATACGAAAAAAAGTCACTAAAATAATTCGCATTTTATTTCAATAAGTTTTTATTTTCATTTCAAGAACACAACCTTTATAAACATAATGTAATTATAAATACATGTATATTGTTTCATCAATGCAAGAAAAGTCAGTGACTGAATTTTCATAGTCAGTACCTGAATTTTCGAGGTCAGTACCTGAATTTACATAGAGATAAACAGTGTCTGAACTTCAAATACCTGTGACACCTAAATATCTTATTATTTCCAGAGTATATATATAATCCGTCTACTTTTTGTAACATTTCTAATCCAGTTGAAATGTTTTTGTTTGTGAAATACACTTATAATGATTTCTTCTACCAAACGAAATTATAAATATTCAAATGACATCACAATAATCCATTGAAACAAATTTATGCATAGCCTCAGATAATGTAAATAATTTAACATCTAACTAAAATGTCTAATGTAAAAATAGCGCACAACAAACATATATTTTACCTTGCTGGTCTTCCCTTTTCCTTTTGTTACCATTTGGATCTACCATACTTTGTGCATTCTGACTTTGCTGTATACCCAGAATTCCTGTGATTGTGTATGGCCCTGGTTGTCGCTGCATGGCGTCACTATTTGGTGATGTCTGATGTGTCAAAGGAGGACTACCTGTTTCATTGGATAACGAGGGACTAGTTTGTCCTGGAGAGTGCTTAGCATTTTCTGCTGCTTTGTTCCGGACAATTCTAAACATAAGATAGATGTTATATATTAGCTAGGTACAATATTTCAACCGAATTATAGATGATCAACTATTTTAATAATAAATGTACGTAATGTAGTCGAAATACATTTCATATCATTCGGCTTGAGTTGACCTGTCCCTAAATATAGTGGTAATAAATGAACAGACGAAAGAGAAAACATTCACCGCGTAAATAGAACATTTTCTTTTTCATCTTCTTATCCCTGCGCTACTCTGAATATGATACTCATAGATGAATGTAGTGAAACAAACATCAGAACTTAAATGTGTAATCAAAGTCTATATTCACACAGAACCCAATTTTTACATTTATGTTTAAATTATGTAACATTTTCATTCTGGTCATTCTTGAAATATTTAGAATTCCACACGTCAATGTACAAAAAGTCTGGTTATGTATGTATACGCCACACCAAAACACAAATCCTCTAATATCGCTAAGAGCATAAATCTGCTAAACCCATCGATCAACGAATGTGTTTTGTACCATAATGATGCTGAACGAGCTCAAAAGAACAAACATAAGCAACTTACGAAAATAGGTGGGGAGTCTTAGAAACCTAACGTAATTAACACCTCACTTAAACAACAAACTTCAGATTTTGCCTTGATGTTAGTGTAGTGTAGTGCACTCAGGGTATACATCGAGTTTTTATCCTTTATTAGTATCACAACGAAACAATCCCGTTTATGCAATTCTCTGTTCGACATTTTATCAGTAATAGAACCTATCATAACATTGTCCAAATTATGCAACAAAACTGTCAAAATCAACAAAATCTTGCTTTAAATTTTCCTTTCACGCATAAAACAGAAAACGGACTCAAATTAATTATATAGAATTTTTGTGTAGATTGTATCAAACCATTGAGACTTTTAAAAGGATATCAAATGTTTATTTTTTAAAGGTGAAATCATCAAAACTGAAACAATATATTCAGTTGCCTTTCTTTTACACTTACTTAATTAACACAACTTAACACCAAGGTAGGCTAAGAAAGAAATGATCTTTATCTCGTATCTATTTCATTCTTTGTAAACGTCTATCTGAACGTGAAAAGGGAAATTTTTAAGTCTTTTGTATTTAATTATCCATATATCAATATATCTCTCACACTTACTTTGGTTTTATTTCAAGAGACATGTGATATTAACAAGGACCAACTGAAGCATTCTGTGTGATATTTCTGTCAATGTTCTTAACTTAAACAGAAATCTTAACATGGAACATAATACCAAGGACATTGTTATCTTGTGCTAAGAAACATATTAAAAACGTTTGTTTAAAGATAAATCACCTGATACAAAATGAAAATAACTAGATCTACAATATCTCAAAACTTCGTATTGTTTTGTCGATGACGTTAGACTTTTCATTTATTGAAACAAACAAAAAAATTAAACAAATTCTTATTATGCTTACTTTGCCTTTTAGAATTCTGACTAATTAACCAAAATATTATACATAAAAGAAATGAGTGACTCAAAATGCTGTATCATCTGTAATGATATAATGAAGTTACACAGTGGTCGTAAAACATTAAGGCGACAAGCAAACCAAGTATGAAATTTGCTATGCTAGTGTTTCGATGATCACCGTCATTGGATACTTCTCACTTGGATTCCCTTCACCTCATCAGTAGCTAAATACCTTCTGCACTTAATGCCCCCTCACAAATCATTACACACCCGCCTCATCACAGAAAGAATTGTACCCAATGCTTCTCCATAAAACTCAATACTAAACTTAGACTTCAGTTGTTTCCATCCCCTGAATTTTATGGTGATTAGACACGCAAATACCCTCGAAACAGTTTCAAATTTTCTAGCAATTATGTCATTTTCTTTTCGTATATTTCGTTTAAACACGATAACAGCTTTATTTACAAAAAGACAGCTGTCTTGACGACAGGTATTCTACACGTGAAATGTATCTGAACTGCCACTTGAAATATTGGCTTCCAAGGTACTGCCGTTTTACTCTTAAGATTCCGGAAATAGGTAATCTATTCATAAGTATTTCTCATTCAAAATTTAGACATTTGATATCAAGCAATCTTTGTCATCGAAGGGCTTGAATTATTTTCATTGAATAGGTATTTTCTCGGTAAACATCTTTTTCTACATACTACCTAACCGCACGATAGCAACTGCAGATAACGTTGTCTAAATTTACGAAGTCAAAAAATAAATACATTGTACTTTTTCAATCGTTCGATGGCAAAGGTACCGGGTAATATAAAGTTCATTTCCACGATACACTCCAAGCAAACTTCAGTCAATGTATAGGAAAGTAGTCGAGAACGGGTGGTCTGGGATTTGAGACGACATACCGCACGGTTAAATATGTTTGGTAAGTGAGAATTAAAAAACTGTTGATTTTCTTCAACTACAACCATGTGGAGGTTGTGGATGTCGCGTAAATTTTAGCGCTATTCACATAAATCATTTACTTTTGGAAATATGCTTTCTCTTTTCAAAATGACTATTTTTATTTCAACACTTCCCATCTGGATAATGTGTAGTCATTAAAGTGTTAAAAATAATCGATTTACTCGGATCCAATTATTCTGAATAATTTATAGACTTTCAGAATAAATGTAATAAATATTTCGCTAGCTGTGAGATACCTATCAGTTTGTGAAATATGAACTTCTCCAGGACAACAGTGGCATGGTTTCAAATTGGTTTGATTTTTCTTTCCATCATAAAAATATCTCGAAATTCGATTAAATTTTACAAAAATCCGAAATGGTCATTTAGACGTGTACGTTTGTACCTATGTCCGGGAAATCGCTGTAAAATGGATACAATTACAATTTGATTGTTTTAAACTTATTTTACCCTCGTGAAAAGCGCGTGTGGAAATATCAAAACAGCTGTGGGGTCACTTCTCACTGATGTCAATAAAAACGAATTTATAATACAACCTTACGCCTGGATGAATTATAATTGTGATACAGAGCTTCAGTATTTGTCGCAGTCAATATTTCAAATAAGTGAGCACTGGAGCTTGAACATGGACAAATTTCTTTAATATAACCCCAACACTTTCTTTAAATTGTGAAGGAACTTCTGTCAATAATATGGTGGTGAAATCAAACTACACAATACATTTTAAAGAATGACTAAACTCAGTATAAATGCTTTTGGTTTTCTTGTCATCGTTTTAAATTTTCATTATTTTTCTTTTTAAATAATAATAAAATTTGAACTAAAATTTTATTTTATTTTTTATTGCTTATCTTCCAGTAATAAAAAGTCGTTCTTCAACCAACAAGACAAATTCAAATTTAAGAGTGTTAGGTTTAGAATACAACTTTGTACCTAATTACTATTGTATACTTGTTGGCTGTGTATATATGATCTTTATTACACCACCACACAATGTGAAACAATCTGTGTGATTCCCTTGTTAAATATTTTGAAAACACACAGAGATCAAATACCCTCCTTATTTCTCTACAGCAAAGAACTTGAATAGAACTTACAACGTTTTGTCTGCCATGCGTCCATATTATCTATGTTTATACAATATACATGTTTTATCTATCAGAACACACAGTCATATGAACGTGTATGATGTAACACGTGACAGACTAGATGTATGTTTTACAAATAGTGGAAAACATTCTGGCATATTTTCCAGACTTCGCAGCAAGAACCCAAAGACAACGACTCCACTCGTTTTTAAGACGTGCGGTAAAGCAAGTGCAAAATTGAGCGTGTCACCGCGGTTGATTGCAAAGGAAAATTTGAAGACTACATCTAAGAAACTGCTCTTGCGGTGGATGTTGATATATTTTTTTCACGCCAAAAATTGTAGTTTTAAATGTTTTGGAACATTGCAGAACGTACTTTTTATAGGAAGTTAAACATTGAATGTATAACCATTTACCGCCATTGAGACCACATTGGAATGTCGCTGATTGAGGCAATATCTAAACCTTTACACAGATAATCTTATAATTTATCTGGTACTGCACTATTCTAATTTTGATTAAAAACTAACAGCTTTCTTGGAAAGAAAATTTGTAATTGGGTTACAGCATTTCAACAAAGACATTTAATCGTTAAACCAAATCAACAGAAACGTTAAATCTACATTGTATGATATATTTTTTATCAAATTAATCACTTTATATTTATATTTTTATTCGCTACAATCTACGTTGTTTAAACAAAATTTAATTTAATTCTAACTAATTTTATCAATAATAAACATAATACCATGTAAAAACATTTGCAAAATGCTTATGAAACTAATGACATATTCGTTCAGATAGAATATAAACAAATAATAGCATATTTACACACAGTGAAAACATCTGTCATGAAACAACAGATTGACAAAATTTGAATTACAAATGTTTTCCAATCCAGGAATTCCCTTGGCTACTTTAGGAGCGTTTTCAAATTTTGTTTCACATTATTATTTCTCTCATTTTTGAGTTTGTGTGGGATTCAGGATCTTTATTATTATTACATTGTTTCATTACTCTTCATGCTCTTCACTCATCATTCACTTTTAAATTATCGGTTGATATCTTTTTTTCTGTATTTTGATCAATGACCACTTCGTATCTTTTCTTTTTATATCGGTATAGAATCACTGATTTGAAACAGCATATCAATAGACAAAACTACACACGTTTCTATCCGTATCATCATAATGCAACGATCGTTGTAGCGGATGGATTCAAAGACAGCGTAGCTCGAGTTGAATCCATTTCATACAACGATCAAGTGCAGTCTGATGATACGGAAACAAACATATGTGTGGTTTTGTATTTATTACATGCCCCTTATTTATCTATATAAGTGCACAAATTTAAAAATAATTCCGCTTTTAATGACGCTAGCAAATATTTTGGATGACATGAATTGCTCCAGCGAAATTTCCGTATTCAACTACAGTGCAATACGACGTTATGTATTGCATGGGCGTATTGAACTCTGTATTGTAACTGTAGGATTACATATGCATGTAATAAAGTACAATCTGTAAGTCCAAACTGAAGATATTACATCGATATAGTTTATACTTCAACTGCTCCACGTGTAAAGGAAAATAGAATTTAAGTATAAATTTATAATATTAAAAAGCAAAGATAATCAGCAAAAACAAAATACCTGTTTATTGAGCTAACACTTGGGACGTTTTCTGAAGTACAGACTCCCTCAGCCAACAGTCGGTCCCGGATTTCCCAGGCAAACATTGTAGGATTTTCACTTTTATATCGTGTAATAGCATCCACAACCTTTGGTGTTGCGACCTTTGGTTTTGAGCCTCCGATAACACCAGGCTTAATTGAACCCGTTTCATAATATCTGGAATAACACATTATACAAATATATAGTAGTGATTTTAATTGTATAACAACTTCTACAAGAACTTAATTGTATAAAAACTTCTACAACAGAAAATAGAACTTAACTGTATAACAATTTCTACGAAAGTAACAATAACTTAATTGTATTACAACATCTGGAACAATAATTTGTATAGCATTTCTACATCAGTGTCAATTACCTAATTCTATAACAACTTCTACAACAGGGACAATCATTAAATTCTATAACAACTTCTACAACAGGGACAATCATTAAATTCTATAACAACTTCTACAACAGGGACACAAACTTAATTGTATAACAACTGCTACATAGTAACAAGTAATGTTATTGCAATTTCTACAAAAGTGATAATTACTTAATTTTACAGCAACTTCTAAAACAGTGAAAATAATTAAATTCTATAACAATTTTATAACAATAACAAGACCTTAATTTATAACAACTTCTACAACATTAACGATTAATTTAATTTCAACTTCTACAACAATAAATTCTTATAGCAATTTCTACAATAGTGACAACAACTTAATTCTACAATAATGACAATTATTTATCTCTATAGCAACTTCTACAATAGTGAAAATAACTTAATTCTACAATAATGACAATTATTTATCTCTATAGCAACTTCTACAATAGTGACAATAACTTTAATCTATTGCAACTCCTATTACAATGGCAATTACTCTGCTTAAAACAACTTCTAAAACAGTGACAAATAATTAATATTCGACCCTACAGACCATAATAGACTCGTCTGAAACAAAAGAAAAGTCATACCACTGAGATACACAGGGTTGGAAAGGTTCATTCTATAACAACTTCTACAACAGTAACAAGAACTTAATTTTATAGCAATTTCTACAACTGTGACAATTACCTATTGCAATAACAATTTATACAAGTGTGCATGTTCCTTTCAAATCAACCAGTAACTTTACGATAGACTTCTTACTTAATTCTATAGTAACTACAATATTGACAATATCTTCAATCAATATCGTTTTCATAAAAGTGACAGTGACTTAATTCAAAACCATTTTCTACAATAGTGAGAGTAACGTAATTCTACACCAATTTCTTACATTCGAAAGTGAAAGTGAAACTCTTATTGTATTTTACGTGATCATAGACGTAAAATGTAAACTGACGAAATGTAGTTCGTAACGTAAATGAGTTTTATTTTATCATATCGAATACGCATCACATTCAAATTACAGGGGTCTAGTCATGAAAAATACAAAGGATGTTTCTTATATAAAAATACAAATATGATGGACATTTCAAAATCATTTAAATCAATTCAATATAATGTTTACATTGATAGTAAGTCTAATATATATATATATATATATATATATATATATATATATATATATATATATATATATATATATATATATATATATATATATATATATATATTGTGCCCTCGTGCAATATGAAAATAATACGAAAGCAATTATAATTAATGAAATGCCAGTAAACATTGATAATTCTAATAATTATCTCCGAAAAATCACAGATTTCGATGCAGTAAAATATTCCCATTACATTTTGTCAGGACAGAAATACTTTTTTTTTTTAGACCAAATTAACGCTGAATTTAGACCTGTACAGATTCCTTTTTATAGTTTTGTAAGGCATCAACGTTCAAGTCGTATTATTATTCAAGTCTTCAGAAACAATTGTCTGCTTTATTTCCCAGTTTATAATTTCATCAATGAATGATATAAAATTTCAATTTCACAAAAACGAGACATTTTGAAAATAAATGGAATATAATTAGTACAATGTCAAAGAAACATAAAATATGCTGTCTAAGTTCGAACTGACCAAAGATCACTTCGTGCATGCTTTGTAACGTAAAACAAACTAGTTCATTGATCACAATTTATAGTTTTATCATTACTAGACAGCCAACAATAAAAGAAAATCGGCAAAAGAAAGCCAGAAAGTTTCATTTTTCCAATAATTATCATTTTTCATTGAACGAACGCAAAATAAAAAAATCTAAATAACCCCTTTGACATCGTCTGAAAGGCCTACAATAATGATACTGTTAATACAACACTCTTATTTCACGACAGCTTAATGGGGATAGTCGGAATCTCGCCACACAGACGTCACTTTCGTCTTTCTGTATCTACTGTCTGCAAGACGGTATGGAAATTAGTGACACGGTGAGTGTTAACAAACACGAGCGACTAATGATATGTTTTTGATTAAGTCGTGATGTGATTTGGGTGTTTTATTGACTTGCCCTCCTGGTAATACGAGAAATCAAAACCGAAATGAATTGATTAATTTGATTAAATGAAAAAGCAATCGTGAAGCAGCTAAACTGATTATGACGTGAAAGAATCCAATCCGATTAATAATAACATTTATTTTCTGTCCATCTCTAATGTTACTGTATTAATATTGGTGAACTGTAGGGATTCATTAGAGACAAAATATTCCGATTTTAACTAATGATAAAAATCAATTCATTCCGTGTTGTTAAACCTTTTTAATAGATAAAAATCCTATAAAACTAAAGCTCATTTGAAAGACAGAAAATACTCAAAATCTTTTCAGGTCGCCCTCAGTTTGGCAACAGCGATATTATTTTGCAATTTTAAACTTAGAAAAGCTTCGTGTATAATGATACAACCGGAGTTTATTTAAAATTTACACTTTAAAGTAAAATTTTAAAGTACAAAAAATAAAACTATCATTAAAAATGTTTAATCTGACGGAAAATATTCTTTTGAGTCTTTTCATAAACTGCGTGGGTAAAATATTACCTGCAAGACTTGTACATTCTCTCACTTCTATATAATTATCATCCCAGAAATATAAAAAACAGCAATGTATGATACTGTCCGGCACAGAAGAAACTTCCTAAATTCTGCGCAGGCTGATGCGATATGATATTTTACTAAGCATAGAGTTGAATATGACTTTATGTTGGTGTTCGTTTGCTTAATTAAGCAGGAATAAACCTCAAGGAAGCAAGTTCGCTCCCCATCAATGGACACGAAAAGAAACCCATTCAATACGCCCGCAAACTGAATTCGTTGTAGGTACCGTTCAGTCATGTTAACTTCTCGCAAAATGGACAAACATCCATTGACAGTTTTAAAACAAGATACATGTAGTAATTTGAGTAAATTGCTGTGGTCGGTTACTCGCTGTAATTACACTTGAGTATGCACTGATACATCAGAACCGATACGATGTCGGATTTCGGATTAAGACAAAGTGTATACAATACATCCTGTTATCTAGTGCCGAACTTGTAGCTCCTGGTTGACCCCTCACGCGGTTACCCTTTGGCACGGGTGCTAGGTGCACTGGTCATAAAGCTGTCTTTTTGTCAATACATGTCTTATACCTGAAGCCTAAAGCAATTGTTCCCTCATACGCTCAATTAGATATGGTTTACTTGAAACTAACAAGATAAGTGAGTACCTAGTCTCACATGATCATAACCGTAGAAAATTGAGAATTTACTTTTCTAAAATTTAGTTTCGCGGAAAATCAAAGGATGAATTATGTTGATGTGATCATAAAAAGCCAAAAATTGGTGAAAGGTTATACAAAATTGCAATGATGTTATCTGCTTCATGTGAACTACATTCACTAATGTCGGTGGTTTATTTCAGTGTATTTCGTTACTGCACATCAATATGAAATATTGGTAAAGCAACAAAGGGAAATATTAAATATCCTACACAAAAATGTAATATCACAATAACTATATAAACTATAAAACAGTACTAATACTAATAGTAATAATAGTACTAAGAGTAATAATACATTTTATATACTGTATACAATGTATACATATAAAAATATATATATATATATATATATATATATATATATATATATATATATATATATATATATATATATATATATATATATATATATATATATATATTCATTTATTCATATCTACAAATTATCTATTATTGTTTACTAATTTATTTGTCCCAAGATTTTACAACCTCATGAAAAATAAAATATGCCAAGCAAAATAGTTTTTTATTTTTCTTTCCCTCCTTATTATTCTGTGCAGTGATATATTTTATTTTTGTAAATATTCTACATATTTTCTCTATAAACATATAGCGTAGGGAAATCCTACAACAGCATCAATAAAAATTTCGCGTCCATATTCTTTAATTTACAAATAATACCGGTGTGAAGAAATATTATGGGAATTAAATTAATTAATCGTTTTATCGGATGTCTTACCTTCCCAAAATTTTACTGACGCAGCCATGAGAAACACGAAGTTGGCGAGATATATCACAAGGTCTGACTCCCTGATGAGCTAATTCTACGATTCTTTGTCGCACAACATCTGGTAGAGGTCTTCCATTCACAAAAACGCCTCCAAGTTGATTTACCCCTCCATGACCTGAAGAAAATAAGATTAGATTTTGTATATACGCTAGAAATATCTAAAAAAATTTAACCAGAAGTTTTTTTTCCAAATTTTTAAGTCTCATGGACTTATTTTAAAACTATTTTTGTTAAACTGTGACTGGTAATTTTTATGCCAATGATGTTATTAATTTAACTTACCTTGAAAACTGCAACTCATTTCCATATTTCCAAACATATTATATTTATGTGTAAAAAATGAATGGTCCATAGGCGGCATATAATACATCGGCATATTAGTACACATTTTTTTCAATATTGTTTTTCAATAAAGTAACAAAAGGTTTGTCATTTATTAATGTTTTGAATTCTTTTGGAATATAGTTGATAAAAAAACATATCGAATAACACTAACTTCCGTAAAAGGTATATTCTCTTATAACAACCATCACTTATATAATTTATCCAGCCCACGGACCAATCAAATATAGTCTTTTCACTTGTAGCATAAAATCAATTGAATTATGATAAAAATGCACATTTCATCACACTGATCCAGTATCAGCCGCATAAAATTGGATGTTGTTCTCGCTCTTGACGCAACACAACATTAATGTGAAAACAGCCGTTAGCACCATTTTGTTCTAATATATTCTGACGGCAGCGGACCTTGACAACGCACATCCTTGGTTGTTTAATGGGGTTTCAAATAGTTATAATTACAGTTTTTTGTTATTGGTGATATCATTTGTAATCAGATAAAAAATCTCTTTTTTTTACTAAATTGTAGGGTTTTTCTAAATTGCAGAGGTTAAGTACTATATGAGTGTTTTCTGCCATTTCTGCAGAACTTCAGAGTGGAGTTAATTAATACTATTCATTTACACAACTACAATAGGTCACTTTGTATAAAATAATTTAAATCAAAACTACATAAAACAACGGATAAAATATAAGAAATGCAAGACCTTCAAAATCAAACTTTGGCAATACAGAAAAGTAATACACCGATCAATCAAAAATATTCAAACCTGTTTGATAAATGAACAGGAAAGCAAAAAATCTTCTATATCAGGATGTTTCTCTATTTTTCTGTGTAACGTTTATTGATAAACCTTCATTTTGGGGTATTTGGCTGGTAAATTGCGACTTGTAATCACCATAAATAGCCAGTTATCCCTGTCACTTTCCCACATTCCCAAAAAATAAATAAAATACCAAGCAAAGCCAACAGACATAAAACAAAATTCAAAAAGCCATCCCAACACACAAAATAGTCAAAATAAATTTACCTGCAAAAACATCATAAGCACGGGGTTGAAGCTGATAGGCAAGGGAGGGTGGTGTATACGTCCCGGGCCACGTGTTTTGCATGGTTATTAGTCAAACACTGGTACCCAGAGTAGCGATACGTTCTGTGTTATAAGATATCAGTGTCAGTTTTACTCGGGTACCCTACCAAGACCGTCGTGTTGTTCTTACAACTCCACTTCAACGCAATAGGTTTATTTTAGCGTGAGGGTTCAATGCGCAATCTTACAGTAGATAACGCTTATTGAGAGGCAGGCCGTGTGAACAAACCAATCGTTTGTCACCATTAAACGCTTGTACTGCAGTAGTTAAGGGTATCGTCAATATACCGGTGTCGTGAAATACAATCTTCTACTAATTCTTATTGTTTTACAACAAATAACAACGCACCCTTACATGACTAATGTCTAAATGTAAACTATTTTTCGCAATGAATGATGAACAATGACACTGATCAAAGCATGACGTTTGTTTGAATTGTTCTCATGAATTTATTGTTTTTAAGTCTTTTCTATTATGACAATACCGTCGCCAATCTATTATATCATATATATATATATATATATATATATATATATATATATATATATATATATATATATATATATATATATATATATATATATATATATATATATATATATATAATTTATATATAATTTTGTTTAACTCTACAGATGCATAATAACTGAACATTTACACTCAAACACGCCCTCAGATTGTTAAGAGTAATGCACTAATTTAAGAGTCATAGATTTGTTTTGTATATATTCTATTTCAGGACCAGAAAGGTTTAGAGAACAATTTTTTAGGAATTATAAACGACACTGGAAAATTTTCTGCACCAAATGTCAAAGCAATCTCGAGTTGTGGAGAATTTGTTTCCGAAGATGAGATAATCGCCAACGTTTGACTCATTCGACCAACTGCTCTATCGCTTTTGCATCAAAGACATATCCGCATAAATTGCCTTAATTGGACAATATTATACTTGATTTGAAATTGTAATGGTCTCACTTGTTTCTTTGGCTAAGAAGTTCAAAGTTGTAGCTAATATGCTCATTTACATAATGTGATATATTACTGTAAACGAGAATGTTCCCAAATACACATTTGTACTTACAGTATCGTTACAAGAATTCACAATTACCGATTAAAGTTTATTTTCATTTTCAATCGATTATTCCTTGCCTGTGGCATGTTGAAAAAAAATTGTTAATTTGGTTTTCAACAAGTTGATCGCCTCTTTTAAAATCTTGTGGTACTCGACATGACTTCCAATATTAACACACAGTTCGTATTCAAATAAGGAGAAAATATTTTACCATCCTTCGCGTTCAACCTTTATTTACTCTACAATAGCCCTGCATGGGACCAGTTCGATTGACCAAAAAGGTGTTAAAATGTGTGATATTGATGCACTTTTCAAGTTTAGATTTTTCACATTCAGATTGAAAGTTTACGCCTGTAGTGTCGGCAGGTGACCTGATTGATAACGCGCTTTGGGCAAAAAAACTTCATCATTCCTCTACAAAAGATTTGATCTACATGATAGCACCGGTAGGACAATATCTTGTCACCTTTTAATGTACGGAGTTTTTCACTCTTTCAATGTGAAAAAATGTATCGGTTTTAAAACAGTGTTCTGTCATTTTCTCCCCATAAAATAAATAGGTACATACCTTGACTTAACTACTCTATCTTTCCAACATCACACAATTAACTGAATAAGATCCAGTGGTAAAAAATATTTTAGGATATACAGCACAGACTAGTTATACAGAATACCAACCCTGGGTAAATGGATGGGAGTTATCTAACAAACTCAACGATTCAGCAAGCTAAATAACTACAAAGAAATAACGCAGGTCGAGTTGTTTCATTGAGCACTTCTAGGTTTTCAGTTCAGGAAGATGGAACCTATTCAATTTGTCGAGGCGTATAGTGTTTAGTTTTGATAAAGTATTAGATTTTCATGAATTGGCCATGTAAATATTACCCAATGTATTCATACATGTTCTCTGATCCGGCCAGTGCTCGCGACAGCACTCGTATAGTGTAAGAGAAGATGGCAATGGAAGGTTCCGCGCTATTACCATCCCGTGGACAATCGTGTGTTACATCGCCACTATTTATATATGTTTCACATACAAAACATGGATGTTTTCTAAATGTGCGTTAGTCCATTTAATCTATTAAAATCCAATTTATGTAAAACAATCAGCGTGAAAGTGTGCGCGGTGACATGATAGCCAGATATGGTTGGGAATTTTATCAATTAAATGAATAAAGCGAGAAATCGGGATGACGTTGCCTGTTTTTTGGAGTAATTTAAGAGAAACATGTAATGAACCACTTGAAATTAATTTTATTGCATGAAAAACGTATCAAAGTTTTATCTGGCCGAGATGTTTATCAATTAGGACTAAAATAGATGCAAATTGCAATACATCCTGTTTTGACTTTGAAGTCTTCAAAAAAAAAAAAAAAAAGAAAAAGAAAAAAAAAAAAAAGAAAAAAAAAATAAATCAAAAAAAAAAAAAACAAAAAAAAAAAAGAAAAGAAAAAAAAAAAAAAAAAAAAAAAAAAAGAACAAAAAAAAAAAAAAAACAAAAAAAAAAAAAAAAAAAAAAAAAAAAACAAAAAAAAAGAAAAAAAAAACGAAAAAAACTGCAATTTAGTATTAACATTAACGCATTCATAGTTCTTTAACTTGATGTCTTATTTATTATTATTATTATTATTATTATTATTATTATTATTATTATTATTATTATTATATTATATCATATTATATAATGGGTTTCCAGTCAGTTAGTGGTGACCAACATAGCTATTAAAACTAAAATATTTACGAAAATAAGATCTCATAACTTACTTTTACATGAGTGAAAGAGGTCCATGGGCATTGGGTTATGAAATCTATATGCAGTAGTTAAATCCATATCCGGGGACACGATTGTTTGCCCTTAATAATCTCGGTGGTCACTATCAGTCGGAAAACAATAATCCAAAACGGTTCCGGTTTTGTAAATTAATGGAGCGCAAGTACATAGATAAACACGAACTTATTCACTTTTGACTAACTCGATTTGAGAGGGTAATTTGACTCTGAACTTTTGAAAGTCAGGCTTTCTCTTGTCACCCATATCATTTGAGGTCCTCTATGAAAACGTCATGGTGTTATGAATATACAAACAGACTGTCATTGACATCATTAATATTACTACTTCATACGGACCACACGATCCGTAACGCAGAACCGTCTGATCTTATTTCACCCCGCTTGATCGATCAAAGGATGGCCAGCCCCTCAATCGATGAACCAGCCCACCTGTGTCTGTTTACCTGCCCATTTACCATATAAGTCTCTCACTTGACGTACCAAACGATTTGATCTGTCACTCCAAATATATGACAGTTTGCGACAAAAGGTAAAATTTTGTTTATAACTTGCTCGCCGTCTCTTTGTGGGACATGTGAAATCAAATCTCTAACTACATTGATATACATATATACATGTATATGTGTATTTTTATAAAGCATCCCGTGCTCAACAATTTGATGAGTCTAACAACATTCATTTGAAAACATACAAGTTTGATTTTAATCGTTGCATCTCTGTGCTATAGTCTATACTTGCCTGACATATCATTCAGCAAATGACGCGCATGTTAACTATATAATTTCCCGCAATTACTGAACTCAATTTATGACCAGTCAAAATAGTATTTTACGTGTGATAGATTTTAACCTTATATTAAGATTGGGGTTTCTTCGTGCAAGACATTTTAAAATTTCATAAGGTTTTCATAGAAATAAACATCAAAATAATTGTTGTAAAAAGAACTCCTTTGTTTCTAAGAAAATAAATATTAAACAGAATCACAAAATTTCTTAAGATCTCCTCAGTGTAACGGAATGCGGCAGTAAAGCTGATGAAATATTTATTATCACATTCAAATAATTAAAACCCAAAAGATTTCTTCAAAATTTTCAAACATAACGAAGGCCATAAAACTGGGAAACAAGCATTAATATCTTATATTAATTATCACTTGTTTCGGTGTTTGCTTTTCTTTGTGCGTGGGGATGCTACATCGGTTATCTATACTGTCATTTTATTATTGTCAATTGTGTATAATTATAATTATATAGATATACATTTATTAAAATTCTCTTTGGTATATCATATTTCCAAATCGACAAACCGCATCAGTCCGACAGTTGCTGAGTTCAACTTAAGTCGATTTCATTTTTTATTTCATTCTTTTATTTTTTTTTTTCATTTTGCTGAATTGTAACCGACAACATGTGACAACTCAATGCAGTCAATTTCCCTTTCACGAGATTAATTTCAGATTGCAAAAAGCTTTTGACCTAGATTTAATTCAAATGCTTTCTTCTTTTATTCTTGAAAATCTTAGGCTAGATAAAAGACTCGATCATTTTCAATTCGACGTTTTTGTAATCAAATTACTGGCAGAAAAAGCTATTCTTAAGCCGCATTGAGGGAGTTCATTTTCCGTTGGAAATGATATACTTGTCATTGGTCAACAGATATTTTGTAATAGCAATAGTTGCTATATCTATCGTTACTTGCAGGTAATTGAAAATAAAGTTGTTGTGATGGTGACAATATACAGCTTTTTATGAATCTGACTTTCAATATAAGAGAAATAAATAAAGATGTCACACGGAAAACTAGTGAGACATGTATAAAAGAAAAACCTATTTGTTTGTGCTGTGATGAAATTAGGTATATTTTGAATTTACTGGATGGGTGCAAATATAAATTTGAATTCACTGGAAGGGTGTAAACAAAACAATTGTATTTACACCCATCCAGTAAATTAAAACAAAATACATCATGACAATATATTGAGTTACAGAAGATATTTTCATTAAAATACATATGTTTTTAGAATGTATATATACATACAGCATGGGCAAAGGTCCAGTTGTGAAACTGCCTACGGACAAGATTTATTGATAAGCTTTGTAATAAACTTCAAGTTATCTAACACAAAGGGTTTTGGGAAATTATAGTAAAATCAATAAGATATCACATGAATATACACTAGCGCATGAATCAAAATCAATTTGCTACAATCAGCTGATATGTAAATTTCCATGTTAACAGATATTTTCTGGTCGCTCAAACACATATATTGATCTTCAGCGGCAATTGTGACAGAACTACGCGTAATATCAAAGTTATCTAGTTTGTAGTCGTTTGTCAATTTATCACCTTAGGGCTGTTCGAAAAACCCCAAGGAGTTACTGATAACGCATGCGTTTGACAAATGTGACATATTAATTTGAATGTTATATTTCCCCCACGAGAACATCATTTACAGAAAATCACAGAAATACATTTAACCCTAAAAATAGTTGTCACAAGTTTCAAAGAAAAATGTATTAAGATTTATTTGCTTGTTTTGCTTTTCTATTTGTCCTTCTTGCGTGGTCCGTATTTACAATGGCTTGAAAGTGTAACTTAACTTGTTCAGTCCGACTTAAGAATCGACCTGCACATCCTAGAACTGTTTAACCTCCATCTAGGTATAAAGCTGTGCAGACGGGAGATGAAAACTACCGTCGAAAAGTCTTACACGATTGAAGGATCGAGCCTTCAGGTTAAGATTCGGGCACTAAGCTACTCTAGCAGTTTTATTTTATATAACACCCGTATGATAAGGTTTTCTGTAAGAACCCGATTATGAACAGTAATAATATTACAATGATTTTTTTCTAGTTTAAAGTGAAATATAGAAACCTTAGTTTTCTTCCGATTCATTCATCTTAATTGTTTGAAAATATGATAAATACCAATAAACTTAGAAGCTGTTGTATCAACAGAAATACAAAGGTATGTCATTCATTATTTTGTGACTTAGTTTAAATATGAAGTTTAACATGAGTTGAAGGTATCACAAGTGCACTTTGGTCGACATAGTGTATGTCTATTTCTGTCGGGGTGTCCTTTAAAGGTTCTGAATTTTTGCATTACGAATCAGAGATAATTTTAATAATTGACATGGAAGGACGCGAAATATGCTAATATTGATGACCATATTCATACTTTTCCCAGACAAATATCAAATTAGTATTGATACAAATTATCTACCCTGTGTTAATTAACAAGACGCTGATAAGAAAGATAAAATGATTGGTTTATATATGCAAAGGCATGTATTAAGACAGGCATACAAAATGCCCCAACATATAACCATGCATGTACTAATCTCATCTAACGGAGCCCACCAATATAGAATTGAAATCATTTCCGTATCTTGGTCATCTTATCTAGGCTTTATCAAAATTTCTTATAAAGTTTTAGCGCATTTACCCCCAAATATGCTTCATCACGATATTTAGCAATTTACAAGAGATCTGAATGGCGGATGAAGTATAAGAGATGTTCCTTTGAACACAAGTATACAGTGATTATCCCTTTGTCTGGGATGCACAGAGGATGTTCGTGGAGAATTTATCCCCAAAGGAGAAAATTATCCAACAATCTTCATGTCAATGATTTGTGTAAAATCAAATGAAATAATACATCTTTATCATAAACCAACATCAGACAAGACCATCCAAATGTAATGCAATTAACACTGAGTATTACAATAATATATATTTTCTGATGCTATTATATGTTTATCTATTTCTATATATCCATTTCTATTGCCTATCATTACTCTATGAATAAAGAATCAATTCTTATTTATTATAATCTATAGATTTACAAAGATTATGATTTGTTTGTTAATTAAATGTCTCCATGTATATATATATATATATTACTTAGGGTCGTTTGTTGGCATTGCAATTGTTTGTTTTTTGTTTGTTTTTGTTGTTGTTGTTGTTGATAGATGATAAAGCCATTACCTTAGTAAGCACAGTTTGTTTACAATAGATCTACTTTTTCAATTTACTAACATTTTCAATGTTATCATGAAATTAAATATTTTATTGTAAACAGTTCTCCAGCTATAGGTCAATTCAAAGGTGAATTTAGTTTGTATTTCTACTATGGGCAAAAGAAAAAGCCTGTATATTGAATATAAACATGACACTTTTCCTCCTGAAACTTTAATTGAGTTTTTACTTCTTTCAAAATAATTTGCCTATCCTTCACTTCTTTCATTGACTTTAAGTGTCAAACGCAGCTTGATCTCACTTCACGCAATAAGGGAAAACGCAGCGAATGGAAATCGAATAGATTAAGAAATTGTAAAATAAACACAATTCGTAAGGCGTGGCAAAGGCATGATCACATTCATCCTGATCCTCCCCTTAATCATTTCATGGTGTATGCTTACTGACGTAAAAAGAACGACAAATGTAACGATAAGAACTCGAGTGCATCATCTCAAATTTAGAGAGACTTAAATGCCGTTAAACTGAAGCACAACCCCGGTATTAACTATACTCTTGTCATCATATTACATGGTACAGAAGCGGATCCAAGAATTCAAGTTAAAGGGGCGATGTCTAGAATAACTTCGCTTCGTTAGCGAGGGGCAAAATCTTTTAGTAATTTGTAATCAATTTACCACCTCTTTACAGAAAAAATATTTTATACATATTTGCCATTTAAAGAAGCGCACGCCCGCTGCTCCCTGCCTGAAACCATGCTGTAATAAAGCATGATAAAATCATATCTCCCCGTTAAGGTAATTTTACGTAAAATTGTAAGCATGATTATTTTCAAAATTATATTTATTAAAATCATTATCTCTATAACTATTTATTTTTATTACTGTATTTGTCCTACACTGTTACTTCCTGACACACGTTTGACTTTAGGATAGAACGAAGGACTGGGCAGAGTTGCATTAATCTATTTTTTAAATTCATCGTCGGACTATTAACAAATTAACGTTATCAGGGCTAATTTGTCAAGATTGGGCGAAAACGAACTGATGAAACGATTATGATGAGGCTAATCTCGGATACAACCAATGCTCCTGCTGCGAACTATCATCCGTCCGAACATTGAGATCCAGGCAATACCAAAGGGAAATACTGAGTTTGTTTGAAGATAGGGTAAGGGTAATTCGTGTTTTGTAACGCTTAATGAAAATACAGAGGAAAACTATTCTGTACACTTGTTTCTGTCCTATCTTTAGTGTCACAGAGCGTCATGCTAATTTTCTTACTTTCATTTGATCTTTTTAGCAAGTGAATTCTTTACCTTGCCATTACAAACAAATAATTAGGTGCATTGGGAATGGAAGTTAGATAAAGGGGAAACATTCAGTCCTCGAAGTGCGTAATCAAGAATACTTTACAACTCATTTCCTACACCAGAAAGTGGGGAGAGGTTGGGAACATGTTACATGTATGTAAAATGGCTATAACATGTTTGATAGAAATTACATGAGTCACATATAATTTTATTTAGCTAGTTTTACACGTACATAGTACTACTCTTTGTATCTCACTGTCATTCGGGAAATAAAACCTAAAAAGGTGAAAATTGTATGTTTCTGTTGTATATTATTTGAACAAAACAGAGAAAAAATATGAATTCCCTATGTTTACAATTTATTTTAACATTAAAAAAACATTTCCTTTTTGTAAGAATTGATATAGCGAAGCTATAATGGAGATCGTTCATTCCGATATAAGTAAATTTGATCCGAGCCCTAGAAACACTCCCAGGTCGAACTATAATACAGAAATCTCCAACAAACACCTACACACATTTCATCATATATACAGTGTATTAGTTTCAAACGGACGCCTAATTTACATTTCAGAAAAAATATATATACAAAACACCTCTCTAATTTCAACACAAAGTTTTCTTTAAGTGGAGTTCATTGCAATTCTCTGAAGTTTATTTTGCTTATGTAAATATTTTTAAAATAAATTACCTATACCGGCGATATCATCATCAACAACACCAACAACAACAACAACAACAACAACAACAACAA